>LJIJ01001571.1:0-41029 GCA_001718145.1 Orchesella cincta
TTCTACAATCTAGAAGAAAAAAACTTTTTACATTCGTCATGGCTATAGACATTCCAAACTTTTCCTCCATTCCGAATCATTATACTTCTTATTTTCTTGCCAATATCTTAGCCTAATTTATTTACCTCGTAATAAATGTTATCCCAAGAATCCTGTAACATTATAAGAATTGTCGACTTAAGAGCCCATCCTATTGAGCTGTACAATTCACCTGGTCGCGAATTTGCAGGCACGTGAAATTTTTCGGACATTGGCTAAAACGAACGGCTTGGACTTTAATATACTTTGAGCTAATGAAAGTATGAGTAAAATATCTGTCTATTTGTTTCTCAACTATCATTCTAAAAATCTTACAATAACCAAATCGTTGAATGATTTCCACATTTATTAATTTCTGCAAAAAAAGTTTCCCAATTGGAGCTATTTGAGACCCAGATATGCCAGTTCCGGTCACGAATTTTACCAACAGAGCTGTCCTCTGGGAAATCCCGAACGCATTTTGAGTGGAGACGCCATGTTTAAGTGATAGCCTACCAGAGTAAATATCCACATTGCAAACAGGATCCATAAACACACATCCCGGAGATCACTACCAGTTTTTAATACGACTTTCACCATTGACTTCAAACCCGGAAGAAATTTGGTTTTAGATAAACAAGTGACAGCATACTGAACCAAACATAATAAAAAAAAGTTACTTGGAATGAGAGCCGCAATTTTTAGTGAACGAAGTCCACAAAGAAAGTGATGCCTTCCGATATTTGGGACGTAGTAAGCTATAAGAAGTAACAAGTCACAATTGCCCCAGCCATCTCTCAAGAATGTAAACTGGTCGAGTATAAGTCCTTTTGCGATCACATTGGCCACAAAGTCAAATGTGTACATTGCCCCAAAAATGTAGAATGCTCTAAAATTGTGAAAGAACTTTACTGAACACAATATTCTATGCAGATTACATGACATATGATTTGAAATATTTTCTTACATCGGTTGGTTATCATTGTAAGGCTGTATCAGAAGACAGCAGTCCACAAAAGCTGTTAATATCATGAACCACTGAAATATCCAATGATGGAGCACAAACGTACATTTCCTTCTCACTGGATTCAACGGGCTAAATACGTTGAGTGAATTTTGTGCACTGAAGCGATGAATTTGTTTTTTTTCTGTGACTATCACGAAAGTCTAGTTATGTAAAAAAAATAAACATTTAAATCTAGATGATAGTTAAGAGATTAGGTAAACAGCAATATTACCTCTTTATAGAATGAATCCAAATCCTCAAGTGGAACATTTAACAACTCTGGTGGAAAAAATAAACTCAGGAAAGATGAGAGATAGCTGCCACTTCCTAAGCGAGGATCTGGATGAGTTGATCTAACGGTTTTCGGAATCCAGTTGATCGGAAACTAAAGCAATAAATGTTATTAAAACATGTGATACTTTGTAAAAAAAATTAATATAACAGTACCGTTTTTCCTCTTCTGTTTTCTCTCAATCGTTGCTCCCGACTAGTTTTGAGAGATTCAGGCGTTAACACCACAGGTTTCAAGTTAGGGTTCCACATTTTCAGTATGAAATAAGGTGAAAGTATGCACTTAAGTTGTGAAAGTTCGCCTGCATTGTAGAAAGGTTGAGTTGCTCTTTCCAACAAGAAAGCTGAGCGTCGACTGATGCAACATGTAGATTCTGAGGATGTATGTAATAGCAAACTTTGTTTTGAAATGGGCTGATGGTGAAAGTTCCATTTGCTTAAAACTCGCATGCTAACATACATTGTAATAAAAATATGTAAGAACGTGTGCCCAGGCACTCTTGCAGTTCGATATGTTAAAATATGGCATAATAATAATGTTTATATTTCCTCTTGGTGCTTATGCAACTTTTCAAAAGTATTTCTTGGTGACATGCAATGTAATAATGCTTCGTTGATGCATAATTCTACATGCTCATATCTAATAAACAAGTGGTAAAATTATTGTTGACACAATCTACTTAATAATTATTAATGTTGAAGCTAATTATTAATTAGATTGTGTCAACAATCAATTATTAATGCTAGGTTCCATTTGAGCTGTCAAAGAGTACGGTTGTGTGCTAAATAGCTGCTCAGTTGCATTAGTCATCACAATCGTTAAATTTCATTGTAAGCAAAATGAGTCAAACAATTTTGTCACGAGTCAACTTGGCCGAGAATGGAAATTTACCACTTCTCAGCCACTGTTCAGTCAACGAGATTTTAAATTGTGTCAAGAAATCTTGTTTCACGTTAACAGAAAGTCAATTAGACATCCTGCTGTTATTCAAAAATACTTTACTAAATTTGAGATCGGAGGTTGATACTTGTGTAAATATATTAATTGGACATGAGTTACAAATACAAGCCAAAAGTTAATGCTCTGCATTCCGAAGAGCTCGTGATAAACAAAAATGAAGCAAGTGCAAGAGTCACAAAATTCAATTCGCGTGAAAACAACATCGTTATCCATGGAATGGATCATGCTGATCTACTCGACACGCAGAGACGAACAAAATTCATCTCCACATTTCTCAGAAATACGTTAAAAGCAAATGTGAATAAAATCAATCCAAGTCAAAAGTGCTAGAAAAGCTGGACATTTTGTCGTGATAGTGGAGCTCGAATCCAAAGAAGACAAAAAAAAGTTTTTAGAAACTGCCTACTCAAAAACTACTGTAAAAGAGGAGGAATGTGACTGCGTATGAAAATTATTGCAACATTGAATGGACAAAGTTGAGCGACGAGATTGGTTATTCATTAAGCAAAAAGTTTGTCAAGAAGTATAAGGTCATCATAAATGGCATTCAGAACGCGTGGAACGCAAATGGATTTGAAGAATGTTTCTGTCATCATGTGGCATCATGTATGGACGAGGACATTGCTGATGAGTGAGAGCTGCGAAGCTGACCAAACAGATATTTGTTATATATTAAATTTAAAAAGTCAAGCTACCATAATTGTTTTTTAACACAAGGGAATTTTTAATCATTGTGTTACTGTGTCAAAGTGTTGTCAAATGTTGTTATGCAGTTATATTGTCAAGAATTGTCAAATGTGCATTTTTGCAATCACAAACGTACGCATTTGTATATGTATTTTTTTATGATTATTCAAATGGAACTCCAATGTTATTATGTGTCAAATATGTATACGTATGTTCGTTGAAACTCCGGCTTTATGGGCCAAAGGCCGAGAATAGCCTAATAAATTCTTCTTCTTCTTCTTTCTAGTCATATTACAAAACGGCAACTAAAATTTATAGTCAATCTACGTCAAAAATAGTCGTAAGTCACAAAAAAATCTATTTGGTCATCTAATGTTGGCGAACTTTGAAGGATTCATCAGGTGTCAGGTTTCGTTTAAAGTTGGATGAAGGCTCAGCAAATATATATACGTGCTTAATGTCAACTGTTAATATTTCACAGTATAATAGTACGCAACAGTATAGCTTTGACTGCTATTGTATTCCTTTTTCTAGACATAAAGTACATATATGAATGATCATACACCTTGTCAACTGTGTGACAGGAGGGCACGTACGTAGACATATTGCAAAATTTTTAATTCTTTCGTAACAAGTCCAACGGATATACCTTGAAAGCAGAAGCATGCCAAGGGTGTTTTATAAGAGGTATATATAGCCACTGAAAACCCGGAAACAAGCTAAACTACAATATATATGCTTTAAAATATTGCTCTGAAATTGAACCAGAGATACGAGTTGAAGTATAAAAAACAGCCAAATGGGAATACCAACACAACATGTACAAATGCATACACGCGTGCTCCCCTTTGATCGTTCAGTATGAAAAATATGACACATGACGTGACACGTCTTATGTCATCCATTTTTGTTGTAACGAACCAAGGTATCCATTTTCTAAGAAAGTCATTTAGAACGCTAAGCATCGTTTTCTACCTCTATCATTTGAGTGGTTAAAGTACCAAAGACTTAGTTGACAGTAAGCTTTTTTTATTGTTCAAATATGATGGGCGACATAAAATGGGTGTCAAAATGTCAAATGTACATACTTCAGGTTGCCACATACATACACATATATGTATAATATGCTTTAAAGTGCTACTGATATTTGTGAACGATTCCCAGTTTCCAAGCAGTGGGTTTGATGTGATTGAGGCCAACAAAGACTCTTCCAAATCATTGAAATTTCATTCCATTGAAGCTTTCTTGTGTTACCTGTTCTGGCTGACATGGAATTGATACGTATGTATGAGCAGTAAATTCAAACACTTGAACAATGCTCCGTACAAAAAATAAGTTCCTGGACCCTTTTGAGCTGTTACCTTAAATATTCTTGTGACTCTCGACTCTCACTTGTTAACTGCTGCTGCAAAGGTGAAAAAGAAGAGAAAGAAAGGTATGTATACACTGCATCGGATTCACGCTCCGCAGGCATGGTTTAAATATATCATTCATGAAATGGAACCAGTAGATAAAATCATGACATGGAACATAAGATGTGAGATTTTTTAGTTTAGAAGCTGACATTCGTTTTCAACATTCCCAATGGTATCAATAGATATAGACACTTGAGTAGGCTGTCGTTCGTCCATAAGAGACTGAGAGAGGGCGAAGAATTCAAGAAATGGGTGAGAAAGAATCGATTGCTATTAAGAAAAGGTAGAGTCGAGTTGTACAATCAATGAAGTTCAGATAAAGCTTCACGCATATTTATTGAGTTTAACCCTTCACTGTAATATACATATACATATATATGACTAGCATCACCCCACTGTTCTCATCAGATTGACACTTTATTTACCTTTCATGTACTTCTGATCGCTTCATTCGGTAGAACAATGCTTATTTCTTGCATATACCAGTTTTTATATAACTTTGCAACTTTTATATACAAAGGAATATACATGAATATATGTTATGTAAAACTGGGATTGTCGAACTCATTACGAGTGTTTTATGGGAAACTTTTCAATGAGTACTTCTAAGTTTGCTTCTTTGATATATCAATAAAATATCCTTCCTTCCATGAAGGAGCGCAACACAAATTTGCTAGTGATAGCTAAAGTTCGTCTTGTAAACAAATACTACTACATTTACAGTTCTAGCCCGAAAGGTGCAGACAGATGTTTGATTAGTAAAAAGTAATAGGTTGTATATACTTTCGACTGATACTTATCTTTTACGGAGTATACGGCTTATGTACATTCATCGTAGCACTTACAAATTTTTCCCCTTGAGTTGTAATCAAACTCACGATAATAATACCCAAGCGCCAGTTGGCTGTCAAGTATTCTAGATACGTTCTTCGATATTGAGTATCAACGAACTAATCTACAAAAGTAGAAGAACAATGGCTTACTACTTTCTTACTGAGCAAGAAGCTGTCATAAACTATTAACTACTTTCATCGTTTTTATTCCATTTTTGACGGGGCTCTGACGACTTTCCTATGTTGAAGGGACTTATTCCAAAAGAAAAGTTGGAAAATTGAATGGGTACGTTATTCAATCATAAATAGAATACTTTAATAGAAAACAGTACTATTTTCACCAAGCTGTAGCCCCAAACAACAAATGCAACCCTCCTCTTCTCTCGTATTTCATTTCTTGGAACTTTCGTTATCGTTGTGAAAATTGGTTACGCATGATTGAGTTACTTTCGTTGAGAAAATCTTCATATACTGCTTTACAAAAGAGGCAACTTTTTTCGTTTATCTAATATGTGTGTGTGCACGGAATGGAAATCATGTTATTGGCTGATCGAAGTATGTACATATAAGGGTAAATGCATAAGTGAAAATATTATTGGCATCGCTGCAACACTCAATTATTCTTATAATGTGAAAACGCAGCAAGAAATAATAAATGTCATGTCTAATATTTCCCGAGAGAGAATTTAGAGCAATCCCCCAAGTTTCCAAGGCTGTAAGTGGATACACCACATGGAAGTGGATACAATGTCCCAAAATGTGGCTCATGCTGACACTGACATTGCACATTAGTTTAAGCTGTATAATAGACTTTCTGTATTCTCTAATATTATTTGCTATATGAGCTGTACTATGCACACTACTTGAAATTTATTTGCTCCAACTTGAAAACGATGGTTCGTTTCACACTCATATTCGCTGACAACTACAAATAAGGCAATTTAGCTAGTTGAAAAATACAGAAAGATCCTGTTAAAAACCCACTCAGTATTAAAAATCGTTCTCTTTTCTGTGCTGTTTTTTTGCGATGTTTTTGGCCTATTTTAACCTTATTGCATAAACTTTTCTATTATTCCTGTTGGAATATGCGTATAATAATGTCCAATGAAGGAGTGCACGAGCAAGAACTTGTCTTTCCTGTTTAATTGAATCATCATTAAATTAACAAATTCGCAAGTAGTTGAGAGTGTACAACATGTCATTTGTTTGATGATTCTACAATTGATTTCACATGAACGACTATTTTCAAATCCTCCAAATATTCCAGACTGCAAAACAAATCTACGTTTCATATTACTACGAGAGATTTTTTAAATTGTACACTTACTTGTTAGAACAAGTTTTGCTCATTACCTTCATCATACATAAAATAGTCAGGCGTGTGACACGTTACAGCTTCATTATATTGCTGTCTGACTGAGTCGAACAATATGCATATAAATTTACTCATTTGGGGTTTGATATACACTTTGTCATATAAGTACAAATTTGTATAGTAATTAGTAAGAATGGTTAAATTCTTTATATTGTATTTAATTATACTCAAATTATAGAGAAAGTGAAAGTTTTTGTCACTAACACTGATAACGCAGAGCTACACTGAAACGCATGGCAATATTCGTACAGACACAGACGTTCATCCGCTTGAGCACATACTTTCTCCGACTTTAATGCAGACACAGAATGTCACAATCTTGAAATTTTGTAGGTCGAGTCTTGACTAGCATCTGGCAAAAACTGAACAGAAATGTCACGTCGTTGTTAAAACGCCACGTCCACACACAAGCCTCCGACGTGCATATTAGGTTATGCTGTGGAAAATAACCACGAGAGATTTTTATTTCAATATATTTGAAGATTCCCTTAATACTCTTGTAGCCATATTATACAACTCGGTTTGTTAGTTAAGTAACCATATATTCTACAAACGTACGAGGAAAATTGACACCTGAGACAAGCTCATGGGAATACAAACATTTCGATTTAAAGTCTGGCGTTGATAGAAAAGAGCACTGGACCACCGCTAAAGATCTAATGGTAACACTAGTCACTTGTAGCGTCATTTGTGCTTCACACTGTTTGCAAGTTCAAGTTCCATGCTAAAAATCCAAATATCCAAACCATATGCTAGCGCTAGCTAGATGCATACGGAATAAGTAAAGTAGTAATTGCATAACCTCCTGGGATTTTGATGATGCAATAGTTCTAAAAAATTGTTTACCTATACCTACTTGTTTTGCAAAGTCAGTCAGTCCGAACTTTCTTCGAACTTGTTTCTCAAACTAATGGTTAAATACTTTGAATTCGAATGCTCAAAAGCTTTTTTTATCGGAAATAAATATGGATTCTGCAAATATTCCTTCTTGTCATAAGTAGGCATTTTCAGCTTTGTTTCCAGTCTACCGGATTGTCTGTACACCTTTGAACAGTTGGTGTTACAGAGGCAGCATCTCATTACTTTATATTGATTACCATGACCAGTTATAAAATGACAAATGTTGAGCCATTTAACCTTTAAGCGATGATACGGGATAGCAGCATTAGTCTACATTTTGCAAGAGCTGAATCCTCATGTAAAGTATGTACACATTGCCTTAAAGTTGAGGAATATTCCTTTTTGAAGACGTGTCATACATTTAGCTCATTGCAGAGGTCGATAAATGTCGCGGTGTTGCAAAGCTCCTGATTCCTGATAATGTTGACAAAGCTTAAGTAATAGTCATTCCGGATGGCTGTTTATTTGTTTGGTGTCAATTTTGTACTCCACACAATGCAAAAAGGATGTGAAGGTGAAAGTTAAAATAAGTGAAATTGGCATATTTCCTGTGGCTTTAGGAGCTTTCCCAACGTTTATGTATGTGCGCTTCGTGTTTTCTCATAAAATGTAATGGTTATGTTATGAACCACCTCAATGGTGAAAGTACTCATTCAACTTTATACGTATATAGGCGAAAAAGCTGTATCAGGGTGGAAATGACTATTTTTGGCGTAACCCTGTAGGTAAATAATGCTTTCTCCAGCACAGCACAACAGGAACTTGTAAAATGTTCAAACTTGAATAGGTTTTAGAGTGGCCTTGTTAAAAGCCTACTGACATTTTCATGTTTACCATGGCTTACCATGACCTTTCTAAGAAAAAATGAGACATGTCAAACTCAGTAAAATGGCGACATAGTATGTCGAAACCAATTTATGATGCAAGTCGTCTTTTAGTAAGAAAAAATGTCAAACAGTGTCAAGAAAACTTTCGGAAGAATGGCGGTGTATTTAACACAGCGCTAGCAGATTTTTACGCTGCCGGAATCCCTGAATACAGTCTCGTACTCAAAATAAGCACGTCGAAAAAACTCATGTGTATTACATTAACTTGTATGCAGACTATAAAAATATAAAATACATGCATATATAGGCTTATATGAATTTACAAATTACATTGATGTATTCAACCATTCAATAATCATGCAATAATTTATAAATTATGTTAAGAAACCTCAATAATAAGCAAATACGTATATACAAACATCGAAGAAATGATGTGGGGCATATTGAGAAATCGTGTGCCCGTTATTGATTATCGAATACATTAGGGCATTCTGAGATAAAATGTATTCATTTTTGTTTTTTCAGATTGTTGTGTTTCATGTGGATGTGGGACCATTTGTGGAGGAATTTTACCAATGTGTTACCTATGGGACGTATACAGCCGAATGGCAAGAGCACCTGTATGCAACTTTCACCATTCTATTTATGTTCATCATTCCCCTCATTATTCTTGCATCTACCTACCTTCTCACGTTTTGTACATTACAGCGTAAGTCATTTTACCACTAATTATCTTAATATTTTTAATGATCAACAGCACTAAATAATTTTCTAAAGTATGGGTATTGGAAGTAGACAAGTGTGTTCTCGCTTTCATAAAATTTTTCAGGTTTCAGCTAACCAATAGACCGTCTCAAGTTTTCATTTCCTGACACTTATTAAAATATAGAGGTCCAAGAAAGTTTTGCATTCATAATATTTAATGGAAGCTGTCTGTGATCTATAGTTTTTACAGAAAACTCTGTAACTCATTTCTGAAAATGAGAACTGAACTCACATCACTGTTCAGTTAGACAGTGATGTGAATGCTCATTATACAGATCTCTCTTACATTCTCCACTGCTCCTATTCAAGTTAAAAACTCAATTCAAATGAATTTCTCGAGCTTCTTTTTTCAAAGAGAAGCTTTTAATTTACAAATCTAATTTCAGCGAAACCTGAAACATCACAGAAAGTAGTATTTCTTTTTTTCGTTTTTATGGACGGCCTATTCACAACTCATTCATATTATATCAAGTCACCAATTAGCTCTCGTATCTTGTGGTTGTTATTCTTGCAGCAGAGCTTTCTTGAACTTCCACAAGAATGAACTTTGATAATTGCATTGTCTCCTCTTTCACTTCAAGCATTTTGCAAAGACTATATAACTTCAATTCAAACTTCAGGTATGCATGTAGCTAGACTGTAAAATATGTGCATTAGTTAGCTTTCAGACCGTTCCTATACAACTCTATGATTTCATTCACATGTTTTAGTAGTTGTATACACGACATACCAGTAGTATGGTATAAAGTCTTATTTGCGTATGTTTTTAAGGAATTTCTAAAGACTAATGAAAGTACATGCATACTTCCATGTATATCATGTAAACGAGTTGAAACACTGCGAGCATAAAGTGCAAATTGAATCAGCACGAGAGTTTCCTGAGCCTCAGCAGAGTTCGCAGCTCATTGAAGTGTCATTTTAACGTACCATATTACTAACTAGGTCCAACGTCTTATTACTCCCGTTCTCCGTATTTTCTCCATTGAACTCACTCATCCACAAAACTAGGATGAACTAGTAGGGATTAATAAAAGTATACACGCGCTTATTGAAGCAAGCAAATAGAATTAATTCAAGATTATCTCATGGAAGTGAAGTTCCCCTTTCACACTCGAGCGCGACTCATTGTGTACCTTAAATCAAAATCAGAGGAAATGGAAACAATTCTTGCGTATTCAAAAGATGTCCTGAAGTGTAAAGAGAGCAAGTGTATTATGTAGAGTAGAGTCGTCAGTTGATTTTATTAGGAACGGAGACGTGAGAACTTATTCAATACATTGTTTTACAGGTAATGAGGAAATTCTAGATCATTCAGGCTCCTTCAGAACTCTGATCGATCCAAACCGCCGGAAGTTGATTCGAAGGGCTAAAATGAAAAGCCTGAGGATTTCAGTGGCCATTGTAACAACCTTTATCATTTGTTGGACGCCCTATTATGTGATGATGATTACTGTACTTTTCTTCATTCCGAATAGACATGTAAGTATTACTGGTGTGCTAAATAATAGTCTATATAGTCTCCTCCTCATGTTATGAACTACGTCTGGAATTCTAAATATACTTACTTTCCTCCTCTCGGGGAAAGTGAGACACCTGCAAACCCGCAATCATCTACGTGTAGTTTGTTCCTGCTTCCTTCTCTCTAAAGCACCTACTCAAATTATGTTAAACGTATCCTGTACATTGATGAATAACTTCCCTTATAAAACACTAGCTATGCCTGTACATTCGTGTGTTTTTAACTTTTAATGGTATACGTGGTAGGTCATTATATTCTTTCCAAATTGTAGACTTTTGAACATATAATTTGCTAATCAATATGCCTCATATGACGCGTTTTTCTCGACGTCATCTAAAGTTAGTAATTTTCTTTTGTGACTACCACGTGTTACTGCCCGAAAGAGTGGCGAAAACTTTCGTTTTTACTTTTTCCCAAACTATTCCTTTGTCCTTTTAGTTCATTAGGAAGAAGTATTAGAAATAACAAAGACCTCGGGTGCATTGAAGCATAACATTAATTTTTGAAATCTTTTCTTTTCGACAGCAAATTCTGAGTGATGACATGCAGTCAGGTATCTTCTTTTTTGGGATGTCAAACAGCCTATTCAATCCATTAATTTATGGTATTTTCCATCTTTGGAAGCCGCGGAGAAAAGAGCTTCAGAGGTAACAGAATATATGATGAAACTTTTGTGTACCTAAAAAGTTAAAACTTATTATATAACCAAACAACTACAAACCTTTTAACATTTAACATACAACTTACATTAATTTGATACAATAACGCAACTTGGTACTAACTTTTGATGTTATTCATGTCATATAACACATAACAACATTACAAGACAATGTAAGTTTATGTCATAAAACGACATTTAATACTGATGGCTTTGTAAAAACATGTCACGGCTATTGTAAACTTTTGCTAAGAGCGAGCCAATTCTTTTACAATAGTTTTTTAATTATTGCGAAGCCAATATTCTTTTCATAATGGCAGCATGCGGAATCTGCTTTCAGGTTATAGCTTGCTAATGTGGTGCGGCGCTACATTGTTAGCTATAAAGTGGTGAAAATGACTCACATTTAACTTTATTGCATGAAACGCACGGTTGAATAGTGGAGCTCTGCAGAATATTTCAACGTTAACGCTATGCTGCGGATGCTTGCATAGGTTGAGTGGAAATGGCTGTTTTTGAAACCCCCTTTTTGGCATAATTTTGCTCGGTCCCATTTGAAATTTTATATTGCTGCGGTTTTGTACTCACAGCAAGCAAGCAAGCAAGAAAGGTTTGGGTTGGGTTGGTTTACGGACCAGAGTTTCCAAGAACATTAATGCTGGTAATTGTGGTTACCTCGATTTCAAGTCGAGAATGATTTAATCACAGCTTAAATTTTTTTTAGCTTTTAGCTAAACATAGAACAATTTTTCACTAGTCCAGCTTATTTTTATTTCAGTTTGCCCCATTTTTGTGACATTGTTTTTACAGAGGGATATCTAGCAGACGCACACTACTCACTAATCTCAGTTTCGAGCGACGTCGCTCCTCAAATGGGACTATTTTGAATGGCTCTATTGGTAATAATAACAGGCTTGGGAACGGGGCCACGGTACATGGGAAGCATGGTTCCCTTCTTACAACAACTCATTCCACTGCTGGAACGATCTCAATGGCTGGAGGAGGCACCTTGAAAAAACACTGTTTGGATGAAAATCATCACGACAGTCACAATCACCGTAACTTGCAGCAACAACCTCATCATCATTTGAACGTGATGCCAAGTGCTGGCGGTGTGGGGTTCATCAGCTTCTTTCAGGAAGCCAGGGGACTGACGGCCAACAGAATTCCACAACCAGTAGCATTTGCATCTGTAGTAATAAGAATGGTAATGGTGCCATAATGGAAGATAACGTGTAGGTCACAAACTCTCAACACAATTTTAAGAACAATAAAAATTCGTATAAAATCTCGGTAAAAACCAACTTTCATCTTCTTTCTAGCTACTCTAAACTGTCTTTTTGCTATACAATGACTTCTTTTCTGTCTCACTTTTTGGTCTCTATAAACTTACTTTTTCAACCTTTTAATGAACAGTTTTTTTCGTTATAGACCATTTTATCGACTCTTCCTTTGATCTAATTGTAACATTCTCATCTCTAGAAAAGCGAACAAAAACTCCTGAAATGGAAAGCATGCTTGACTACATATAATGACAATGTTCTCTATGCAAAGTGTCCTTGATTTTTCTTTTTCATACTTTGATCTTCATTTAATACAAACTTTATCTTATCCTTGATTTTTTTGTAAGCTTTATGTGTATTTTTCCTCCTTACTAAAAAGGGATTATAAAAAGTTATTGTTTGATATTGCAGGATGACTGCTACAGCTGCAATTGTGAATGCTGCTGCAGTTGTCACTACTACGCTTCTCAAAGATAGAACAAAGACGCAATTTCAGCTTCAGCCGCAGCAACTCTAAGCCGCAAAATCGTACTTTTTGGATCTGACGGGTAATTCTCATCATCATTCTCCTCCAAAGACTTGATAGTATAAGAATATTGGTACTGTTACACGAAACAGAGTCACATTTTTTCAGGAATATATTTCATGTGGATATTATTTTTTAATTAAGTAAGATTTTTGACTTTTAAAGTTACCTAAAAATATATATCGTACTCCATTTTCCGTAACTTCGCCCTACAATTTATGAACTTAATACTGTAACATTTAGGAGAAAGTGTATTCTAAAGTCCTATTAGATAGAAAATAGCATCAGAAAGTCGAATAAAATGTAGCTGTTTGAAAAAGTAATGGTTCCTATTTCCGATTGTGTGGAACACGACAACAGGTACAATTGGCGGCCCATGCTATGATGCAAGTTGATTTTACATGTCGACTCCAGGTTGGGAACTTTTACTGAACTCTTGGTAAAATATTAGCATAATAGCATTAATGATAGGAATAGAGGTAATCAAGGCTAGTACTTCAAATGTTCCAAATTTGACACCAAAAATGAACATTTATTAGAATGTAAGTGGACCAGTCCTTTTAACATTACCATTTTAGCAAGCTCGTCACAATCATGTCGTTACTGTATAAAAAGGATTCTACGATTCGAATGCGTAATTATGGATCTGAATTTCATTATAGCTTTTAAATCAACTAGGAGAAATTTTATGAAGGTTGCAGCTGTACCACTCGTTTAATCTTCGGAAGATATGAGGATGCATAGCTTTCACTCATTGTTAATTCAATATGGGTATTAGTTTTACATGCACTGCATCTTTCTGTAAGTCCATTTTATTACTACACGATATTTTACTAAATTATTAAGTAGAACCAGTCGCCGTAAAAGTTAGAATAAATTCATTATAACTGAGTTGATTCAGCTGTTCACTGAGGCAACTTTTTGCTTTCCTTGAACTACATTAGCAACATGTGGGCTATATAAGCTATAAGTCTGAAGATTGAAAAGGTATTGCGTTACCCCACGACTTGATATTGGATTACAGTTTCGTAATGTATGAGTTGAACAAAGAGGAAATTGTGCTTCAACTTAAGTTGACTTATTTTTTTTTTGAATTCCTCTCCGATTTTTATTACTCATAGCTAAAACGTAATTTCAAAATGTGATTTACTACATGTACCTTTATTCATATTGTTCTATAATTCTAGGGATGTACATAATGAAATATAACTGTAGAAAAGTATAATTTAGTGTAAGCACTCAAAACGACAATATTTTAACTGCGGCTATTTTGTTTCTTGTTGGTATATAGTTTTTGTTATCAGTTTTATTACATGTGTAAAAAACTTAATTTTCATATTTGTCCTACGATACGATATTACATCACATATTCCTGTAATCTTCTAGTCAGAATTTCCATGATTGCTTAAGTGTAGGCATTATATACAAATATAGGTAGGTAATTGAGTACAAGTGTAGTTTATTGTACCACATCCACATCATTCCCCATCGCTTCGTTCGAGTCTTGTTTTCGGTAGGTATTGGTAATTTATTGTTGAATAGTTTTTAGGTATAAAAACGGTGCATTATAATACAGTTTGCTTGAAGTACTGAGTGTTTAAACACGAATTCTAGATATTGGCATTAAAAATATTTTTATATAATATGATCTGCATCATCGTAGAAGGATTGTTAGGATTTCACATTCCGGACCGATATCTGTTAGTGAACATCAAAATCAAAGCTTCTTGGGATTTTGCTGTCTAGCCTTATAAAACTGAACCTAAAAATAGCCCATAACATCTTACATCAAGGGACAGTTGAATAAGTATAATTCAAAATCAAACAGGTTAGAGTATCCGTTTTGAAAAAGCAATTTTCGAATTACAGGCTAGTTTTCAATGCAATAAGGCACCTTGTCGAATCTCCAACAACTCCATAGATTACACGTGTCGTTTAATTGGCCAAGTCTAGCGTAGGAAGAAATAGCCAAGTTGAAAAAAGTTTTGACATTCTTTAAAAGTTTTAAACTCAATCGATAGATCATCAAAGAACCACCTACGTCTATATTGAACACGAACTCTGATTCTCTGTAGTATTGTTGAATTAATTGAATTTGATTTAATATTTTTTGTCATGAAACTTTACGCAACAGTTGGCCCAAAGAATCATTTTCCCGGAACCGTATGAGATAATTTAGATTTTCCATTTTTCATATAATACTTCAACCGGAAAATCCAGGCTAGTGAAGCAAATTCTTGTTCCTTGAAGCGTAGAATATTGTTACTGTATGGAACGCACCCGCTAATTTGACATTTTTGCCCTTCTCCTGTGAGAAAGACGCAGCATGTTAGGTTACATCTGCAAAATAGATATACTAGAGTAACTCTAGTAGAGTTACCGAAGCTTTAAGGGTCAGTAGTCCTTTTATAGTCTTGAGTATAATTAAATTATATTTGATTTGTTATACATGTATATATGTATAACAGAAAGCTTTCCCACCTACGTCCCTTATATAAACCTGGCCAAATGATACAATCAAAAGAAAGATACGTTGTAATCGGGTTAAATTTTTCAAAAAACATCTCATCATCAACAAACTCAATATAGTTGTAAGATCTCTTTCATCATTTGAAGTTATACCCCGTTCGTTGTGATTAAAAGTAAACTCACTGGAAGGAGAAACGAACAGATACTTATTCCGCAAATCAAATAAAGACGGCAACAACAAATAAAAAGCTGGAGTTGGAGTAGCAGGATTTTTCATTTCCCACTTTCAGGTCACCAGTACAAAGAATATACCAAATTATTGTAGCGTAATGTAATCAAAATGTTTTCGTCTTTTTCTTTAAGAAATTTATAGGGATGATCATTGTGTTTATTTAGTTTTTCGAAAACTATATTAAGGAATATATATATATATAAAAGTAGGTTAAGTAAGTATGTATATCACTATAATTATATTATAATGTAATGTAACATTGTACTTAGTCGGATCAAAAAGGGTATGTGAATTTCCTGTTATAAAATGCAACACTATTACCTGTTTATATATATATAGTTTCGTTCTCCGGAAATTTAGACTACTTAATAGTTGTAGCTAGTTTAAACTTTTATTTATGCGAGTACATCGGAATTTGCATTTTCTGCTTTTTAAAAGTTAAAATAAAACCAATATTTTTATTGAACTCAGCAGTAAACTATGAACTGAACTGTCTACCAAATTTACTTAAGCATACAACTCTGATAAATTATAGTTTCTCACCAGCCCCAAGTTTAAGCATCACATCTCATGCTGTCATCATATCAGAGCAGCTTATGGCGGTATCAAGTAAAGTACATGCATATTCATTCTATTCCTGTCACACAGAACTAGTTGCTCAATATTCTACGTGGTAGTTGGCTGAGGATTTGACGCAACGGATTACATGCTTTTTGGTGACAGTGACAGCCAACTTCATAAACCTCTCGGATTTTTTAAATGTATGCTGTCATGTGTTGAGATGAGACCGACAAAAACCCGATACGTTGATGAGGAATCAAGGTTGTCTGAAAGTTTAACGATACATAACATCGTCATTATATTTTCTCACACACTTCCATAATCTGGAATGTGCCCAGGAAGAGGGTGAAGCACACGACTCACTCAAGAGCTTCCCATAGATCTAAAGCTTGAGCTTAATGTCCAATAAATTTCTTCCTCCAGCCATAACCTTGCCGCAAACTGAAAACATCAAGAAATCTATGAAATCCCGTTTTTCTACATCTCAATTTTTTGGTTGGATTTAACAGGGCGATGTTGGAAAGATGGATACTAGGAATGAATTATCGAGCAACGGAAGCAATGAAGGAATAAAATGAGAAGTTTAGGTGGGCTTATAGATCATGGAGAACTGGATGAAGAATTCCACAATTTCCGCTTCCTTCGATACGATTTCATCTGATTTTTCCGTTGAGGTGTAGCTTCATAGCTTTGATAAAATTACCTAAATGATATAAAGAAGAATGGCGGAGAGCCAGAGACATTCTATTTTTATTGATAAAGCTTTCAGCAATTCCACCATACCTAGTTATACATCTTAACAATAGGAATAGTTGTGGCTACAGTACAATGCGCTTCCTTGTGTAACATAGCTTCGTACTTCTAATTCAATTGACTATGAGACCCTTTCAATGAAATAAAACTGCAGTTTTACGAACGAATGAACCAACGCTTTCGTATATAAAAACTTATATGTTGGTTATGCATTCTTTTGAAGTTTGGAATGGCTGGTTTGCATAACAATCTTGCCTCCAGATTAACAATTTCTTGTTATTAAATTGTCCGTGAAATCTGCATACTAGTAATTGGAATATTTTTTCAAAATTTCGTCTGCTTTGTAAATGTTCTCTATGTTTAGTGCACTAGAAGCAGTCAGCGCAATAAATAGGGCTTGTAATCTACTATAATAAAAATGCATTAGCACAAAAATATGAATCATACATGGTTTGATGTACGACAGGAGAAATATTAAATGCAAGCATAATCCGAGAAAATACGCCGGGAGGACTCGCACGAAAATAGAAAACATAGGAATTGACGAAAATCCGGAATTATTACTTACTTACTACCCTTCAGAGAAAACTTTATTAGAGATTGTATGATCACTCAGTGATAGCAGGCAAGCATGAATTATTATTCCATTTCTGTATCAATGATCTAGGGATGATACACATGACAGACAATTTCTACAGAGTTCCATTTCAGTATTCAAGGTAAACACCAAACAAGTAAAAATGCTGAAAATTCCGCGAATCGGATTTTCTTAGGAGCCTCATGAATCGAAAATAAATGCGCACCATAAGGATGAACAAAAATGATACTAAATAATTTTGATACTCATATTATATAGTATAGTACCACATAAGAAATGTTGAGAACTGTGAAAACATTTTTTTTAATTCGTTAAAAGAACTAATTAACTAGCTCACGTAACAGCCAGCCCGGTTCCCAATTGAATTCATTTCAATGTAATTCCATGTAATACACACAAATTATTATTATGTTGAAATACAGTTTGAATAAGCCTATTCCTCTGCGTAACAACAGCATACGACTACGACAATAATTTGTCCAGGTGTTCCTAGCTTTTGTTTGCTCTTCTGTTTGCAGATTGGCTGGCATTGAGTAATGACTAAAATTAGCACAGTATAAGTCCAAGGTTTTCCTATAAAGCCATACAAGTACGTAACAGTGTAACCTGTAAGTAAGACAAAGGAATTCAATTCTTGCTATTCGTACAGCTTTCACTTATGACCTCTGGTGTATACAGTAAATTGTTTCAGTTTCGAGGAACTCTGCCCCTCTACCATTGGCAAACAGAATCCTCATTCTCGGGTTTTCTTTCCCCCTAAAAACATGGCGTAACATTATCCGTGTATCATTTGCCACATGAAGTGAAAGCAGACTACAACCATTTATAAGATCGGAACATTTGGAGTCGGTTCGACCTTCAACTAATGTTTACTCTATAGGTCAACAGCATTCAAGAGAAATCCAATATCCATTTTACTGCAAAATGCATCCAATCATGAATCATTTCAATTGATTTGTAGTCAAGAGTTTAGAAGAAAAAAACCCTTTGAGTTCAAATATGTTATATACTATTTGCTTTTTAGTTTTGTTCAGGTTGAATCACATATTCTACTATACGTCGATGGGTTGAATACAACTTAAGACTATAAGTCAGCTAAATTTATTTGACCATATATATATGTGTATAAGAATTTCTTCGATTTAACCCCAAAATCTGATCTTTTATACACAATCCGAATTTTGCAGTGGTCATTTTCAAAACTTGCACTTTCTAGTTTCTATTACACGAAAAAGAGCGGACGATCAACGTTCTACGATTACAATTATATGACGTTATCGTTTCTTTGAAACAATCATTTGTGACGGTTTAAATCGTATTAGATACATATGCAAAAGAGAGAAACAAAACTTTTTAGCTGAAATATAGTCCTCAGCAATATGTCTCAACTTACGAGAAATCGTATGCCCCGTAACAAATCGCCAGCGTTTCATTTTCATCAATGTGTAAACTAGCCAATTTGTCGTAGTTAACTTTGAACTTTCAAGAAAAGGAACGTTGCATAACATAAGATCTGTAAGCTCTATTTGAATAGATGACAATGGATCTTTAAAAACATGCTTTGTTATATGGGGATCCCACTCCTAGTACTAAAGTAGATGTCTGATTTCTTATCAATTAGCTTTAAAACTTTAAGAAGTAGGTCAAAGCAGGTGTCCCTATTTACGCTTCATTGAAACCTAGCTTTCAAAGCCCTATAACTGATATGACCTACATATTTTAATGTTGTTGACAAAAAAGTTCCCTTGATGTGGGATGATGTGAAAGTTGTTTTTGTACTTTTGGGAAAGTTGATAGAGATAAGGAAAGCGAAAAAATGCGGCGCACGCTATTTGAAATTGAAGGTCATTTAGTGCGACATACAACTTCCAACTTGGATGGAGATTTCATATTTTGCCTACACTTGGCATTATACAAGCGTAAACTATCATTTCAGCGATTTTAGATATTACATCATGAAGTTGTTTCTAAAAAACTCATGTTTTCATTTGTTATTAATAGTATCTCATTCTAATGGGGTGGAGGTGTCCTTTTTGAATATATTTCCATTTGATTAAACGGAATTAATGATACATCAATAGGCACTGCTGCTTTTAAAAGCTGGAATACTTTTCATCAGTCTATAAAATGTTATGTTTTGTAGAAAATATTAATCCGTTGGTGGTAGTATATGACTAGTAGTACGTAACGCACGTGTGGAAAATGAGAAAGTGGAATTTGAAGAAGAAAATAATGAAATGCGTTTGATTCGCGTATGTACACATGTCCTTGGTTTACGTGAGCACAAACAAAGTTAATGTGATGGACGATGGACGTATTGCATTTTTATTACACCAACCATAAATGTAAGTACCAAGTACACTATCTACAGGAGTTGGGATTGCGAGCAGTAACTAGTCAGAAATAATTCAGCTAATGAACTCCATTCCTTAACTTCCTTTTCATCCTTGTTCTTTCTTTTAACTTTTCTTTGCTACTTTCTCTCATCCTCATTTCATACGTGGAGGAGAGGAGCAATGATGTTTTTATACAGAAGTTTGATTTAATTTTCCATCTAGGTTTTTTGGGAGATAGTCTGTGCAGTGGTGATTCCTTTGACTATCGACTGCCACATGAGACACGTCACGTCTCACCCGAATGTTGTGAGAAGCGAATAAAGTACACACAACTGAGCCTTTTCTAATTGAAACTATTGACTTTGAACTAACATAACATGTGGCATACGTTTCATTGGTTTCGGTCACGGTTAGTTTTGGATAATGTTGTCTTACAATACAAATGACACGACATTTGCAAAGACTTCCAATCATTAGGTACATTACTATTTACTATGCTGGCTAGTTTGGCTTTCTTTCATCGAGACTAATGAACAAAAGGTTTTTCCCCCTAACCATCCCACACGTCGTGTTTTCTGATTGCTTAAGCTAATATGAGAAACATGGTGTTTGGATGCGTGTGTTCTCCATACTCTTACAATTTGCTAGCACTTTCTCTCAGCGGTAAGGGAAAACTTTCTGATTTAACATTTATGTTGATTATTTGGTATCAACTATTGAAAACAAATGTATTTACACATAAACGAAATAAAAGTGCCGTTATATACACAATTGAATTGTATACCCAAATAACCACAGTTTCAAACAAAAAACGGCACCCATTCCAATTACGTAAAAGCAAAGTGTAAAGGACAGTTGGAGAGAAATTTGCAGGAGGCTTCAATATACATTACAACTTTAAACTTATTGCTTCCTTTTATTTCTCAGTCTTGATCCCGCCCAAGCATTTCCTGTCACCTGAAAGTTATAGCTTTTTCTTTACGATAATATCATTATGCATGTGGAAAATAGCATACAGATGTCATAAACATGACATGACATGTTGATTTCAAAAAATAAATTGTTATCCCCTCTGTACCTAGCAATACATAACGTAGCACAAGCATTTTTTTACCCGAGCAAGTATTTTATAACCCTTCGTTTTTTCGGGCATTCCCCTTAATAAATCTTTGCTCAAATATTACCAGTTCTTTACTTAAGAAGGCTAAGTACTAGCTAAGATTCTATACGATGAGTAGTGAAAGTAAAAGGGATTATTATAAAACCTCTCACAACTAAGGAGTGTCTAGTATAAATACCTACACATATCCAACACCAGCCTACATCACGGTAGTAGTTGGTAGGTGGGCTATGAAAGTGTATTTTAGGTTTAATTTTGAGGCACAGAGTGTTTTGTGGTCGAGTGAGGAAAGTGACAAAAGCAGAAGCATCCAAGGAAGACTAGGCAAGCTTTAAGTAGGCTACAGTCGGCTAAGCATCAGAGAAAAGACTCTTAAGAAACAAGTGGTTATTCACATCTCGATACGTACTCAGTCGGTAATGGAGATGCCTATATATAATGTAGGGCATAAAACGTCGTACTCTAGATGTGTTGATAGAAGAGAAACGTCAAGTGCTTCTTCCTCTTTCCCTTCCATATTATGACGAAAAAGGAAACTTATTTTCATATTCTTTCTTGTCCTCCTCTGTCTAGAGTTAACTTCTTGTCAGGCTTTTATTTGCTTTGTACATGCACTTACCCCTCGTCGCATTCTCCTAAGACCCCATCATGAGTAGACTACACATGTAATGCCTCCCTGAATATATAGACTCAAGAACGGAGGAGGCAGAGAAGCTGAACTGAATATTTTGTCTTGCCTCTCACATCTTTTTACTTTCTCTCACAAACTATGCAACTTGAACAGAATGCACCACATTGCCCTCACGCTGAGAAGTCGTAGTGGAAATGGAGAGGATTGAGGAGTGCAATTTGAGAAGAGCTCAGAATTGTATCACCATCATCATTTCTTCGTAATGGTGTGACCATTTGTTTATGTGGTGTGAGTATATACAATATAGTTATAGACTCACACGCTCTGCCGTTTAGTTATATTATTTGGAATTTACAGCTTCTAATAGTAAATCAATGGTAGAAGAGCACGTACTCTCTGGCTATTATTAGCGCAAAGATGTATGTTTTATGGTGTGTACAGCATAAGAACAAAAGAATTTGAAGTTTATGCGTACATCACTTTAATATTGTGCCTTCAATCTACAATCTACATCTCGATATTTCATTGCCGTGCTTGTTGCACACTTGTCATGATAAAATTTGTTTGACCTGAATTTAAAAGCAGAGCTGCTGCGAGAACGTACGAAATGAAAGTACAAATAAAAACAGAATGCTGTATTTATTCAACTGCCATTTCCATCAAGAAAATGGATATCTGGTCGGAAGGAGAAAGTGGCCATATATACCATCCAAATATATTATCTCTTGCCACGTGTGACCTAAACTAAAGTAATGATAGCATGAAAACGGTTCATACCACATCTTGTGGTATATTATATATGTTTACACACGTAATATACATGTATGCTATGTTTTTCTTCTTTTTAAAAGTTTCAACAGAACGTAACGGACGGAAGTCTTTTTAAATACGTCAGAAGTACTCCTACTTTCTTTTGTTGATATTTGGAGATATCTTACCAAAACGGCTCACGGAATTCAGATTGAAACCCCGTAAAAACATGAGCACACACGTGCGTATGTACACGCATAAATTTTGTCAGTAAAACGCAAGCCATTTCCAACTTTCACCGCTCAATTTATCTGTCGACATATACAAGAAGGGAGGAAAAGGGAATCCCGACTGTGAGTAATAGAGCATTTTATTGAAATGCTTACACGATACCTTTGTATGTATAATGGGAATGGTAGCTTATATCAATACAAATGGATTGTATAATTTATTAGAAAATCGAAAAAAAAGTTGAAGTACCTCTACAATACTAGGTAGGTACTAATAGAGAAGGAGAAAACCACATGTGAGTTAAACTTACATGTAAATCAAGCAGTATAACTATACTATCTAGCGTTAATAGTGTAATGATGTTAGGTGCCAGCACCCTACATGACAATTGCATGCATGAGAACGAAATGGGATGTAAATTGTGATATCTCAATCTAGCTATTTTCACTTGACACAAAACGAGCTATTCAACTTGTCAGTAAGAAAGGATGCTCCAGAAAGATAGATATGTTTGCATCCCATAGCTCACAGCTCATGTGGTGGCTTATTGATATTTTATATGTGTAAAAACAATTTAAGGACTATGTGCCTATAACAAACTACGACTTGGTTTGCGTGTGGTTTTTTTCTTGGTTCCACCCAGAGTAAAAAAAAACATTCCTTTACGTTCTGAAATGCGGAAGTAGACTGACGATGCTCTTTAGTGCACGCATAAGCATCCATACAGTACGAAATGTTTGTACTACTTTTTCATTCTCTAGTCTCTGTACTCTCAGCTCATTCCACAGCAAAGGAACGGCTAACTTTGTCAAATCAGCGCTACATCAAGAAAGTACTAACTGACAATAAGTAGCACGAGCACAACGTGCAGTTAGTGTTTTTTTCACGAAGCCAGTTCTCACGACTAGTCATTTCAAAGAAAGAAGACACATAGTCAAAGTTGAATGGGATGCGAGAAGCTAACGAATGTGTATTAAATGAATTGAAAGAAAGTGAAGAAACATGACTCTTAAGTCGGAACAAAAAACTGTTTGTAAGTCCCTGTTTCTCATGGCACTGTGTAAATTCTACACGTTTGGATTTTTCTTACACTTATTTTCTCTTCGTCTCAACTTCTTCACGTCCATTCTCTTCCTTTCCCACTTTCTAAACAATAAAGGCAACTATTTCGTTTCTTACCATCACGTAGCCTAATGTAAGTCTGTCACTGTTGCCAAAAGTAGAAACATTTCAGGGCAACGCTTAGTATGAAATTACTTAGCCATCGTTCAAGAACACAGCATTTAGAAATTGGGGATGCAAACAAGTTGTATTAGGTTAAGATACCAGTAAATGAAGCTCGCAGATAAGTAAAAAAAATTACGATGATTACAAAATTTTGATTTATTTTCCCCAATTTAAAAAAAATCTTTCCAGAGTTATTCTTTGATCACGATGAAATTTGATTAAAAAAATACTAAACTGATTCGATTCGGCTAAAATAAAATGAGCGGACAGACAGACTAATCGATTTCACTATACAAACTGGCGGTATGTGGAGTACAGCAACTGTTACCAGCTGGAAAATTGTTAAAAACCCTTGTATAAGTCAAAGAGTTCGGTAAAGCTTTAATATGTACATATATTATAAATATAGGTACATCTCTCGTCGCAGTTGGTTGTCACTCTTCTTTCACTTTGAAATGAGTGCATGACCCAAACGTGCCTATTACTCCAAATGAATGAAAAGAAAACAGAAAAAGCCCACATGTGTCATTTCTTTCCATGCATGTATTTCTGCAGAATTCCAGACAATATGATATGAATGAACACTAAAATCCTAAAATATGTTTATTTTTTTCACAATTTCAAATGTTTAACTACAGGTTCTTTCGTCGTCAGTTGTCATTCAGTTTCGCCTTTACAGATACAGTATAGTCACCCACTCGAGTATACTGTTAAAATTTAAACTTATCCTATGAGGGAGTACTTCTGACTTTGTATCATATATGCGCTAACGATACGTGGAAGCTTATTACAGAAGAACAAACAATGTTTGTCCGTCCATCATCAAGGGATTGAGCCACTAAATCAACGTAACGATCATAAAGCATAATATTTGATTAGAGCAACGATATGAACACCGGAATATTATAAAACGAACATTAACATCAAAAGTTAAAGTTCAAAAACTCCTACTGCTTTTTCTAACCTTTAACCAACTATTTTCAAATGTTGTACCCCTCCCACTCCTTTTCTATAGAAATGACCTAAAATGTGTGTTTTTCTAGTGGAACTCAATCATATTACTACAAGGTTATTTTCCGGGCATTAGAGTTTGTAATAAAATGTTAGTATGCTCTACAAGGATGTACTGAACAAAGAAATTGCTATACATAGAAGTACATAATAGTTGACTGCCATAATATTCAATTACAAAGTGAAACTTTATACCATGAAAAACATTTTAGTACATAATGTGCTACAATATATAACCCAACATGACATCGACATAGACAGGGGATGATATTTAGACATGTAGGCCTGGTACAATTGAAAGCAGTTGCCAACCAGTCTGGCATGAGATTAGCACCACAAAATCTCAGGGCAGTGACTCCCACATACATACGTCATACATTCATATATGTAATAACAATTTTTATTGTATTTCAAAGGAAAAAAAGAAATTAAGGAACAATGTTTACTCTCATTTTCAAGGGTTCTATTTTAGAGCCAGAAAAAGGTAAAAATAGTTTTGAAGCTGTGAAGTCTACTCAATGACGCCCCTGACTGTAGAAACAAAATTCTCGAGTATCCTCTAGTCTAATCCTTCAATTATTTTCCCACTTTCCACTCAGATTTCTTACTTGAAATTTTAATATCATATACGTGTGAAAGCAGTTATTCTTATTAGATTGAATCGCATCAATAGGCAAGGGAAAGTTTTCAGACTGAAGTATTTGGCTGGACGTAGAGAGATCTGATGAAACTGCAACTTCAATATTGCTCCTCTACATCAAGCCGTTGGTCATGTTCTTGTTCTTGCTCCTAATGGTCCATTATTTGACATTTAACTTTTATCAGCTAGCGTTAACCACCTGTGCTTCACACTCGTCTCATTTTAAAATCAGCAGCCCCAAGCCAACAATTACTACGTGAGAAAGATCTCAAATAATACTACTGCATCATTCATCATGTGCTTTGATTTCCAATCTCGGGGAATAGAATAAACTTTCTTTGAATTCGGGTGAAGAAGCGGGCCCTAGAAGTTGAAAGAGATTGAGTTTTCCCAAGTGGCCACTTGAAAAAAGAGATTCATTTGGACTTCCGTCCGTCCCGAGCTTGGAGTTTGTATGCGTGACGTAAGTAAGCGTAGCGGGTACTGAGGGCTCCTCTTGTAGATAGATGGGATACAGATAGAATAACTTCAAACGTGCTGCTTATTTTGCATCGTCGTATGCAAACTGAATGTGAATGAATTTAAAAGGCATGAATTATGGATATTTTCTTCGAGACAAAGACGAGGATACCGATTTGAAAACGGGAAAGTTTACTCGGATTTGTGTTCTTCTATTCATTGAATCTGTCACAGTTCATTAATGGAACCAACCCTTGGTGGCAAAGTTGGTTAATGTCACGTCATGCCACATTCACTAGTGCGGTGAATTTTAGTGGAAGAGCTTTCACTAGAGAAAGCCTGCGAAAGAGAAAGTGCCAGTTCTAAAAGTCAAATGGATGAAACATTTACTTTGTCACTGATTACTTCATTCATGATTGAGGAAAGACAGTGAAAGAAGGAAAGTACATGTAATATTGTATTGTGAAAATCGGTTGTGAGTTTTCTACAAACTTTTCATATAAGCTTTTTGTGTTTGTCTTCACAAATTCCTCCTCCATACTCATGGACAAGATATAGGAATTTATTTTTAATTGGTAATCTAATCCATGTTTTTTTTTGCATTATTGTGACCATTATGATCTACTTCACTTGTCAAAGGTCTCATGACGCACTTTTGTTTACGTAAAAAACAATTGTCGTTAATTTTAGTACGATAGACGGACATGACCCAATTTTTCTATCTACTTGACGTTCCATTCACATTTACTTAGTTTGACTATCATTAGCAATTACTTACTCCACCCTCGAATTAGGTTACAACTGCTAGAATTCCAGATCCATGTCATAAAATGCTCATCTAGAACTTATGCAAGATGCTAAATGCAAGCAACTGGTGACCTTTTAGGTTTCAATGACATTACTATCAACCCTATACAGCCCATCTGGAACTCCTAGAATTAACAACTTGTAGTCATTACAGCCACTGAACCACTTTCATTTTCATGACAGCTATACCACATTATTTACGCACTTTTAGGAAGCTACTGCGGAGTACAGTACAGCACAGCCATTATTAACGGAACCGCAATGGCGAAATAGATGCTGTTGTTGTTTTTTACGCAATGCATTTGCATAGATAGCCCTTGCCCCATATTAATACTAATTAACGATAATAACGATGGTCATGTTTAAAACATCTCTGGGAATTAACAACCGGAAGTAAATACATTACTTCAATTAGCAACAGAGTTTATCCCATGTTTTTGTTGGTTTTGGAGACAAGGAAGTAACATTGATATCACCAATGCTTTTGAGAATGAGTTACAGTATTAGTTGTATTGTAAATACTTTTGCTGTTTGTTTAGGAATAGAAAGACGGTTGGATCTCTATAGGAAATTGTAAACTGATAAATTTTAATATAATGTCTCAAGTTACCCCAGTTGGTTCCATCAATTTTCTTGGACTATTCATATCGCTTCCTTTAGACATCGAATTTTTCAAGTAAACTAGAGTAAGCTAAGGCTCCTTTTATATTCAAAACATTTGTGGAGCAAGTGAGGATTACATGGGAGGTATTGAGGAAAATTGTTGCATTGGCAATAAGCTATTAAGAACTGCATGGATGTACAAACAAAAACGATATCTGTTGGAACTAGTATGGAACTGTATGTTCGGAACAAGAACAGCGTAGTCTTGCTAACCGAGGATAGTGAGCGTCAACTCTGTTCCAACAAATAACAAAGTAATTTAGCGTGTAACTAAAGAAGCAGAGCAGAGTACATACAAACTTGCTGATACGGGTGAGAATTTTATCTCGTTTTGATGCAGTCATTGGAATTGCGTGGATTGGAAAGCATAATAGCAATCCGTAACTGTTGAGTTATATTTAGTTCTACTTGGTTTAGTTCGGTAGTTAGCACAATATTTCAGTTCATGATTTCTAATGTTGGGAACTTTGTGATAAGCTTAATGCGCAGGAATTAATTCAACTTTGGTTCATACTAGCACGGAAATACAAATTGATTTTAATCATTTATATCCGCAATCGCGAATACCATAATAATCCCCTTGCGATTATAAATGTCAATGAAATTCGGAATCCTTAACTGATGATATGTTAGGATAACTAATTTAGGAACGTTTGAGCCACAATGGATGTACATTTCATCAAGAAGACATTTATTTTTGGGGGAATGTACTACACTCACCTCTGATCTCGATGTGTTGTTGCCAACCCAGATCCTAGCCACATGTATAGTATAGCAAAATATTATGCCTTCACCACTTGCTAGCAAAAAGCCTAAGAATATTATGCTTATATATCCTTATAGCTTATATATAACCGTATATCACATAGTTTTAACATATGTACAGTTGCCACTTCTTCTGCTTCTAGTGAACCAACTGTAATTCGACCAGTTGGGTTTTTGGAGAAATCAGGTGATCCTCATAGGCATATCTGAAGGAATATGATACGTACATACATAATATGCCCACCTACTTGTTTTTTTACAATATATGCCTAAACTCACCCCTTTCCTCGTATTCATCTCACACTTCTGAATCATCTGTTTTGAGTTTTACGTATGAAACGATGTGCGCGTTGCTTCTCATAGTTGGATCACATCATAAGTATCACCTTGTTCAACATCATCTGCCTTATATGCCTGGCTGGTGCACAGATGTGTGCATAACAGCATAAAGGTACAAATATTATTGCATGCATTTAAAACTCAAGCTTCGACATACAATACATCCTTCTTTCATATATAGACTTTTCGCTATGAATTATTATTGTTGAGCGAGGGTGGGTGGCTGACTTTGGCTCTTCGTTTTTCTTTATGCGTGCTTACCAAATAACTATATAGGTATATGAACAACAGTCAATTCATGTTATCTGAACTGAATTCTCCAATATCAAATATCATCATACACTGCTTCTCCCATATAAAACAAATTTCATGCAAAAGAATCCCCAGTCAATACTATTAATGCACTATACTTTCATAGACCAAACTAACTTTTGGCATTGGCAGTAAAGTACAAGCGAACTCGTGTGTTGGTAAGTTTTTCATTGTTTCATCTATCTGCATTCATTTCATCCCATACAATAATCATTATACGTGCTTCATTTTTACATACATTTTCAGCATCAGCTTTATTTGTTTATTTGTATCCATGCATAACATGCATGCTCAAAATAACCTATTTTGAGTTACTTAACTGAAGACTAAACCTTATCATATCATACTACTACGTTCTTACCTTCTTATTTGCATTACCAGCATAATAATATCTGCATGCTCAGTTGATACGTACATCCTTATATTACAATTAGCAACGTTTTTATCATTTTATCCTTATAAATGTGGTTTGGCTAATCACATGCAGACATCAAACGAAACTCTTTTAATTTGACTCACCAAAAAGGTAAATAAAGTTGCATTTTGCATGAGTTTGCCCAAAACAAACGTGGAGACGACAATGAACGTTCGTCTTGTGTATTATGCAAACGTGCATTTAGCATAATATCCATTTCAGCATTTTTTTTACATGAGTGCAATCTCTTTGTAACAAAAACAGCAGCGTAGAGCGTACATATTTATACATAGGAATAGATACGTTCATATGTAAGTACAACATGTTCATGTGTATTTAGTATCCAAACGTGCAAATCCAGTCAGCATTTCAGTAGTTCTTCTTCACGCACACGTTTATCGAGATCGTAAAAATTTTCGTATGGATATTTCTTTCCTTCAGAGGAGGATATTTGTGTCTCTCTCTTGTGTATCTTCTTGGTATGTACCTACCAAAGTAGGAGAAGGCAAACAAAAGAATTATTGAGACGACGACGAGGACGAGAGCTCCCAAAGAGAGAAAAGGAGATTTAGTAACGATTATTAATCAGGTTAAATAGGATTACGCTCTGTGTATCTAACAAGGTGAGTTATTATGTCATATGGATTTGGACACAAAGCACAACAAAGTTCAAGTGGGAGAGAGATAAACATAATAGTTGTGATAGTGGTATTTTTATATGGATAATAATAATAAAAGCATTTTGGATTTGTTTTTGTTTTTCAAGGAAGGCGTTTGTTCCAGCCAGCTGATCGACCTCCAGAGTTGTGGTTACGTGGGTCTCATTCCCATCTGTTTGGCGACTGAGTGATCTAAATAGAAGGCTGCTGTCGATTGACTTCATCAAGTGACAAATAAAGTGGTCGTAGTATTAATTGACTTTTTTGTATATATTACTTTATGAAACGTTGTAGTTTCATGATCTTTGTGATCCCCAGCAGTGAGAAGGTGTTGGAGGTGATGAAGTATTAGGAGGTGGTGCAACCAACTTAAAATAGTTGTTATTTATGTGAAATTTCGTTCCCTTCTTTGGAATTACTTGGCTGACCTGACCTGTGTCACCTGCTGTGCTGAAGTTGGAACTTGAACGTTAGCTTGTGAAGTGGGGTTCGTCGTTGGAGTTTGAGCCTTCAGAAGTTGCTGGATTATGTTGGAGGCTTTAGGAACAGAGTGAACGTGACACACACAGGTGACAGGTCAGGTCACATGCCAATCTTCGCAGCGACGCCAACTCGAAACTAGATGTTCGCCAACTCAACAGCTTAAGTTATCATTATTATTGTCATATTACTACATTGGAATCGGATAAGCATTGTTACGACTGAAGGGACGAGTTGTGCATGGGATATAAAAGCAGCATTGTAATTGTAGCTTGAGTACTTTGTATCGTAACGAGCATCATCAAGTTCAAAATGGGCGAAGAACTCCTTTACGTTCAGTTCAACCAAGACTTTACATCGTTGGGAGTGGGCACCAACAATGGTTGGGCTCTAGTATCCGTGTCGACCCCTGATAACTTGGAACGGATTCATGAGCAAGCTGCCACTGACGGAGTCCAAATTGTGGAACGTTTGTTCTCCTCATCTTTGGTTGCGATTGTGTCCCTACAGTCTCCCAGAAAATTGAGAGTGTGTCACTTTAAGAAAAATAATGAAATCTGTAACTATTCGTATGCCAACACAATCCTTGCTGTTCGACTTAATAGGGCTGTAAGTACTATATATAGATTCCTTTTGATACACATTATAATTATGCATTATTTTAATGTGCGCAATGTTTGTAGGTTAATGCATTTGTGATGTGCGATTCTAAGTAGGTACTGGTGCTATCATTCGCCATAAAAGATTAATGAGAAATTGGCAGTTAAATGTAGATTATTGTCTGGATAAGTATGGCATAATAGGCTGTACTGGCTTTAAAAAACTACATATACCAATTGTGAATATTACGTCCTCACGTGCTCGTCCTCCTCACTTCATGAAAATTATTGTTGTTAAAAAATCTTTTAAAGAAAAACAATTTACCAGCACATTGCATGTGATAGGTCCTCTCCAATTCGGAAGGTCATAATCACGAAATAAATTTCTTTCAAATTAAGCCATTTAGTAGTATCATCAAAGATACATTACGCCACCACAGCTATGTTGTTTAAAATAAAGGTATTAGGATTATCCTCAATTTTGTGTAAAAATTTCGCCCTTCAGTTGGACGGCACTTTTAACGGGGAAAGAACGGTGGAAAGCTATTTGGAAGATTTTTTGTAAACCAAGCCTAATGAGTTTTTCTAGGACTGCACTTTTTTTGTTTGTCTATATCTGATCCATATTCGGAGATAGCGTCTCAAAACTTTCTATTAAGAAGTTTGTGTCGTTTCCACATCGAAAAAATAATTTACACGACTCGCACGCAATTTTTTTTTAATTCACAAATTTGATGAAGGCAGAACTGTTTTTTACAAAAGTAGGGCATTAGCTTCCATATATAGCGGAAAAAAATGACATTTAGAATTCGTGTTTTAATTCAAATTTGTGAATTAAAAAAAATTGGCGTGAGTCGTGTAATTTTTGTGTTCGATGTGGAAACGACACAAACATTACAATAGAAAGTTTTGAGAGCGCTTTTTATCTCGAAATCGAATAAGATATAGACAAACCAAAAAAGTGGCAGTCTAGAAAAACTCATAGGCTTGTTTAGCAAAAGAAAATCTTTAAAATAGCTTTCACCGTCTTTCCATAAAAGTGGTCGGCAACTGAAGGGCGAAATTTTTACACAAATTGAGGCTAATTTCCTAAACGCTTTAATTTTAAACAACATAGCTGTTGTAGCGTAATGTATCTTGATGAGTAAGCTACTAACCATGCTTAATTTGAAAAAGAAATTTATTTTTTCGTGATATGACCTTCCGAATTGGGGAGAGACCTAAGTATGTAATGAATAATGTGTATGAAAGGATTGTTGTTTTATGCATTTATTGGCTGGTTACCAGCCTTGAAATAAAACTTCCTATAGGCTCGACTGTATAAATATTGCTAACCTACAATCAGTAAGCAAATATGTACTGTAATAGAAGAACGTGACATTAACTATATCCATGCTATATTTCATGCGAAAACATGTCACTATATACGTTAAACAGGGTCGGGTAGTTGTATTGCTAAACTGTTACTGTAGTCGTTTTGTGCTGTATAGTAGCATCCTTTGTAGGAGCAATGTGTCGAAGTCAGTAAGATCGTTTATTTGAACACTTTTGCAAACAGTGCATCTTCTCATCTTCATCTTTTCAAGTACATGTTACATGCGTGTTCACTATAAAGCAGAACTCTAACTTAATGTTAATTGTAGTAGTATTTTTTCTGTCATGCAAATGCGAAGATCTGAAGTCGAGATGATCAACACTGATACATGTGTAGGACATGGCGCTCTGTCTAGGTGTGAACACTGCGAGACGCCAAAGTCTGGCAACTGACATTCAAGTACTCAATGTTATGACTAGCATTGTCTCATTAGGATCTTATTAGGATCAGGAGCACGCATGTACATATTGGTGGCGTCATATCGCTGTTGGTTGTTAGTGACCTTCTCAACACAATACAATGCACTCGTTCAGGCATCCTTTCTCTATGTTGGAGTTAGCTATTAACTTTTGGGCTTTTGTCATTGTTTTACAATTTACAATGCATGATTGCTGTCTAACCTAATGCTATAAGCTGCGTACCTGCAATATTTAGTCTGACAATGAGACTGAGGACTCCGTCGCGACTCGCGAGATAAGTACCTCTCTAGACTTAAATCGCTTATGAAAAACTATGAATATGATTTGAATTTCCGTAATGCAAATGTTTTTCTTTCAAACATGAAGAATCAAAATCATCTTGAAATATTGTTGTGCTGAAATTGTAAATGAAAATGTGTTTGTTGAAATTATAATCTACAAAGTTTTGCAGATTATGGGCAATTTAACAATGCCTTTATAGTACAGTGCTAAATGCTATTCATTACATTTATAATTTAATTTCCATTTTTTTAATACGTTTGCGTTTTAGTAGAAACAGTCGAAATTAATCATTTGATTGATTAGACTGAGATTCCATATAAATGTAGATGTATGGTTTTATAATAGTTAGAGTAAGGTCCTGGCAGTTATTTATAAGAGAATCTCTGTATTTAAATATTGTTAGTAAAAAAGTGTAAATACGTAATTACAAGGTAAATACAAAAGTACAAGCAAATGAAATTACAATTAAATGTTTTTCTAACTTTCAGAGATTGGTCGTATGTTTAGAAGAAATGTTGTATATTCACAACATCCGTGATATGAAGATTCTCCACACGATTCGTGACACGCCTCAAAATCCCAAGGGCTTACTAGCACTCTCAGTGAATGCTGACAATTCATACCTTGCTTACCCTGGATCTGCATCGACCGGACAAGTTCAAGTCTTTGATGCATTCAATTTACAAGCCAAAATTGTTATCCATGCTCATGCTTCTCCATTGGCAGCTTTGGCATTTAACATGTCCGGCTCATTGTTGGCTACAGCGTCCCAGAAAGGAACCGTCATTAGAGTTTTCAATACAAACAGTGGCAACCGTTTGTACGAGTTCCGTCGAGGGATGAAACGCTGTGCATCAATCTACTCGATTGCATTTTCTTCAGACGATGCCTTTCTTGCAGTCTCCTCGAACACGGGGTTTTCCGACTGGAAGCCCCTGCGTAAGATTGTCCTTTCTTCATTCATAATGTTTTATGCCAGCGGCCAAAGTTTGAGCTTCATTAAGAAAGTATTTCTTTATACAGGGAAGTAAAAGAAGAGACTCCTACCCCTACTGCCTCATGGATGGAATGGGTAAAATCTTCATTACCATCTCAAGTAACGAGGTTTGGGCTCAAGGACGAGCGTTTGCCACAATTACAACACCTTTTCATGACGTAAGGAGTGTTGTTGCTGTTACCACCGTTCCAGGATCTGAAGAGGGGAAAGTTAGGGTACTCGTCGCCTCTTATGATGGTTTTCTGTATATTTACGGATTAAACACCCAAGAAGGCGGCGAGTGTCCGCTCCTGAAGCAGCATAAGTAAGTAAACTGTTATAGCCATTTGTCTTTAATTATTATTTTATTTTAATTCGAGCAGGTTCAGGTTCAACATCTAAAAGCAGGTTTCTTGAATAAGCATGCTTATACCAATGCCGTTCAGATTACTATTACACACCCATGCACACAATCACTATAATATTATCCTTGTTAATTTTTTTTATCTATCTATACCTCTAAATTTTCGTTTACAATTTTTGTACCATGATTTTGGATTCTTCTCATCTCACCTTGAACGCGTGGCTCCTTTCCCCAATTGGTAACGGTTCTCTTGGTTGGTTTAGAATGTGGCTGCCCCAATCCCAAATGTTCGTAAAAAGATTAAGTTATATCACGATATCTTCATGTTTACCAACACATACTTCTCAAATGACCCAAGTACCTCTGTAATTTTCACGTGCTGTAATGTATATAGCCTACTGTAATTGCTTCTTTGGTAGTTTAATCAGCTGAAGCAAACTTTGAACGTATTTGGTTGGAGTCGGAAAAAAAGTGATGAATATGCTTTCCGTGGTATATAATTGTAATATTTGTATCCTCTTTCACTTTCAGGTTGGTTGGGGAAACAGACGTCAGGAAATCTCCATCTTCAGCAGGAACAGCATCTTACGCTGGAATCGTTAAAGGTCGTTCGCCACAATGCATGTCAGGTGTCCCTGAAAGAATTGCCCCACGTTGCACGATTGCACAGTTTCTTATCCCAGAATCTCACCTGAGTATGAGAAACATTTATGTAAGAACGTTTTGTTCTAAAGTTATTTTTGATGATTTTAGATTCCGACAAAATGGCGGAGATGCGCAATGCTGTGGCCCAACCATCAGAAGCTAGCGTGGATTTCCCGGCACTGGACAAGTGAAGCGTTATCTTCAAAGTATTCCTATTCATTAGTCCTCTTTCTAATATTCCACCCCCTTAGAATGCCCTTTTCACCAACTTATGACAAAAATTCATTTGAATAAGTTTACGCAATACATGTACAATCAATATATTACATCAATTCAAAATTTCCTACGACAAAGTTAATTTGTTAGTCAAATATCGATTTTTGATACCCAAAAACCTAACTTGAATATGGTGATCACTGTCCAACTTCTGTAATTTGACTTTTATGCATGTCATCACTAAACATTATGTTTGACTAAATTGAACATTTTGCAATTTCGATTAAGTAACGTAAGATTTGTTATTATGCCCAGTAATAACTTTCAATGTAATGTGTCAAGAAGTGGGTGAGTTATTTTTTGAAGATGTTATTCTACATTCTTGTACATCCAATGAATAGTTGAATTGAATGATTAAATTAAGCCCACTATCAACAGTCAGATTTGCAGTTTTGTAGCAGAGTTTATCGGTGTCTATGATAATTGAGACACACTTGACTATGTATTTGGTTGAATAATGAGATATTTTATGCCATCAGGTTTATCTCTTAAATATTATAATATCAATGCCTGTTTAAACTTAGCTTTTATAGTGAATGTATGAACATGTGATTTGTTATACTATATATAATACTTTGTGAAGTAAAAGTAAAACGCATTTAATTGCAAGATATTAAAAAACTGTTATGCTCTTGTTACGCTTGATCTCTTTGTCACATCAGCTAATCCTGCAACTCAAAACCTACATCTGTTCTGATTACATCATTTTTCCCAACTTTTATGGGTATTTTAAACTATTGAATCTTTTCAGGATTAGTATGTTCTTCAGTTACCCAAAGATATCTGAAGAGAAGAATGGTTTAATTTAAACAAGTATTGAAAAGTACTGCCTGTGCCGGAATTGTTGAAATGTGGTAGTTTCATATAAGAAACCTCAACCAAAAAGAGTTAATTTAGCCACTTACAATTTTGCATTTATATAATCAATGCAGCTTTTGAGTTTTAAAATGTATTGGGGTTTCCTTGCTGGATTGTGGTATTTTGCTCTGCTGTCACAGATTAAAAAGCACATAAGGAACGTAAAGGAATTAGCCAAGTAACGTACTGAACTGATAATGTTCTGAACGCAACGTTATGTTTAAGGATAACTTTGTACGTGAAGGCGTAAGATTACTATGCGGTTTTGGATCATATGCACTATTTCCTGTTGGGAAAGTACGCTTTAAGACACAAAATACGTCGTCCATTCCATCAATAATTTTTCATTGCATTATTGTAGCTCGTTGACAAAAATTTGTTATTTCCAAACGTTTATATCTCATCGTATGATTCAAGAACAATCAGCCAAGAAACAATGCAACCGATAACAAAATCATTTAATTTTATTTTTTTAATCATCTTATCTTGCAACAATTATGTTGGACACGAATGTTATCGGGACGCATACCGAGACAGTCGAAACTCATACTTTGATTCACCATTCCGACTGTTAAGGAATACTCCAGGAGGTACTTTTGTGGATATCATAAATTTTTTGACGAAATATGTAAAAATATCGTTAACGGTGAAATTAGTTGTTACAGTTCTTATTCGCAAACTCTTGCAGGTAGGCATCCACTGGATAAAGGTGTCCAATTTGCCTGGCAGAATCCAATTAGAGTGGCTCCTACTCTTCCTCCAGTTGCACCGCAGCAAGATCCTGCTGCGAATACAAAACCTCCACGAACTGATATGTATGTAATGACTACTCCCAGGTCCACGAACAGGTCTCCTAACCCCACGAGGTGAGCTTCTTATATGTTTAGAAGCATCTAATAGTATGTAAACGCCTTGAAATTCATAAACCAACTTTATTATTGGGTCAATCAGTGCTCAATGTCAACCTGAAAGTCGTCTCAGTCAGTTTGATGGCCGATGTCATACTCTGGGATCAAAGGGTTCCTGCAATGAGAACATGGCATTTTATGCAGACCCTACAAACGAAAAGTATGGGCATTGTGATTGTCTGCAAAATGTTGATCGTCCCTTAGTGTACCATCCTGAAACGGATAAATGTTATTTCGTCTTTCAACAGGTTTGTAAAATTCACGAAGTGACTCTTGTAAGTGCATTCGCAGAATCAATCATTGATTGATTGTATTTTATCGTAATTAGGCATTCTGCCCAGACGGGAGCTGGCTTGCCTTAGATTCTCAACGCGGCGAAACCCCGTTTTGTGATGTAAATCGCTGTCGAAATTGGACTGCAACAAAGCACGACTCCAACTGGGACTGGAAGTTCAATGGCGAGATTTTAGACGCAACTGGACCAATAGCACTGTTCAGTGAACAGACCTGTGCGCTCCTCGGATGGCCATGCAATGATGAAGGCACTCAGCAACTCAAACGTTTACTTCCGGAGCGAACTTCTGCCAACATTATAAATTTGGTCAGGCTGAAGTTTGATGGAATCAATTTGGTCTGTGCCAAAGGTGTACGAAGAAAGCCGTCTCTTGAAATTGAGTGTAAACCTGGCTTGTTTAATAAGTGGAGGCAGGATGGCAAATGCAAATAGTTAAAATATTCTCATCCGATTGCAAAATACATACACTTAGGACTTATTAGCCCTTATTTCTGTATCAAAAATAAAATCATACCAATTGTAAATTCGATTCGTGAAGCCAAATAACTTACAAATTGTATGTTATTCTTCTGAATTCATTTAACATTTTCATGAAAATGACATACATATACTATCGATACTAGTATGATTTGCAAATATTATACCACTACACTGGTCAGAAACTATACTATGGCTCTGCATCTGTATGCTTTTTTGTTAGAATATTTTTTAGTTGTTAGTTGAGGATATTGAATATTTCTAATCAAGATAAGGAACACAAGCATAAAGACACGGAGCATAAATACATATCTACGCACGACAAGCTAAAATTATCACAAAAAGATCTTTGTTGCATGCATGCACTGCATTGCCATAATGTAGTTTATGCATGCAAGCTTAGAATACTTACAGTTGTATGTACAAAGACCGTTCAATAGGACTAGGAAGAAATATTATGTGTGATACACATTTAGTGTCTAGTAAAGTAAAATGCATTACGCTGAATACATCCTATATCTATAATGATGCAGCGTTCGTTGCAATCGTCCTTGAACTGACTTCTCTGACTTACTTACGTTAGTGTTATGATAGTTAATGGCATAAACAAAAATATACATGCACAAAAATATTCACCATTCTTAATAAATCACAGCAAGGATGCTGAGATTGAGATGAATAGTTATAGTTAGAGAGAGCCTATTCTGTTCCACGCCGAGTTGGATGGGAAACACTAAAACTGCCAGTGTTGTTTGTGCCACGAAAGATTTCGACATGCCTATATCTATATTAGCTCAGTAATATACATAATTGAAACCACTCTCCCATTCCGCATCTACATAATAAGTATATTATAAATCATCAATCACGAACTCAAAAGTCAAAGAGCTACGACCACGACCACACAACAGGCAAGAGGATACGTGCGTGAAAGTTTGCAGAATGGAGGAGTTCAAATTACTTCCCTATCCATCATATTATACCAATCCAAATATTTACATGAATAGTTCGAAGCGATATCCCCAAACCATAAAACCACAAAATATGTAACACAAGCCAAATGTATCATCATCAACCTTATTCACAGGAAGGAATTTACATAGAATTGTAAATGACAACTATATTAAAATATTATGGGCAATGTGAGTTAATGAAAGTGGTTGATTGTAGGGGAGGAGTGTATATGAGTGGAGAGTAAGCTTGTGTGTAGCTTTGTAATTGAAGCTTTGTGGCGTATAAATACCTATATTGTGACTGATGTTACTTGGTTAGATGAAGGTAGAAGTTAGAATATAGCCAATAAAACGTGTGGTGTTCCTTTGGACATTAAGCATTTACACCCGAACCTCGACCGAACAGGTCTCTCGTTGGTACCTTTCATTCCGTAGCATCTATCAGTAGAGAGGACGATCCGTGCGCAAGTAAAGGCATAGAAGGCAAGAGTAGTGGTAAAGGAGAAGGAGATAGAGTGGAATCTTCTACATATGGCGATACCTCCAGAAGAACAGTGATCTTTTGATTTGAGTTAGTGATAATTAACACGACAAGTTAAAACTCGCTATAAGCGAAAATTTTTTAAAAATTGCAGTTCAAGCCAGGACAATTGAGCAAAGGACGAATATTTTGGAAAAAGTGCCAAATCCAACCCGAAAACGAAGACAAGTCATCACATTATATTTTTCCATCCATTGGTGAACTGACCCACCGCCGCCTGAACGATAATTACGGACAGTAATTAACCGCACCGGGTAGCTGTTATCAACGCCAAGTTGCTGATAACCGCCGACACAGTGTTTCGCCTCAGAGAGAATTTTTGCCAGTGACAACGCCGTTTGGACTTTGTTTTAGTAGCTTTCGCTACAGACGCGTAATTAAACGCACGTCGTGTCATTCATCATTCAAGACAGAAAACATCGTTAGTGTAGTAATCAGATAGGTCAATGAAATTGTAATTAGTCAGTGGTAGCTAAAAAGAACACGCAGAAAGCGTATACAAGGTATATGTATATTTGTACATGTAGGTATACACTAGCGCCACACACGCCTAGAGCGTAACTATCTGAGGCAAGGTAATTTTTAGGGAAGCGTACTTATGTATACATACACAGAGTGAGAGAGCACACCAACTTTTTTTTTAATTCTTTTATTTGAATTTCGGACCAGCCATTCAGAACACAGAGACGTAAAGACAGGATTTAGATACATTTAGATATTTTTTTTTTCTTCTTTCATGCAATATGATAGTAGAAACAGAACCTATTTCATGCATATTGATTGGGCTAGACGAGACTCATTTGAAAGTAACAGTTTTTGTTAGAGAATCAAATCCACCTTTTCAATACAACCAAAGATCGTTTACCATATTTGACACGTAGTAACTAATGTAGAACATTTGTAAAATGAGTGAACAGAATGAGAAATTTGAGGAGGCTTCTTCAGAGTCTCCAGGGTCAAAGACAGAAATAGTTGAGAAAGATGTTAATTTGAATTTTAACGAACGAGGACAGTCTTTTACTACTGTATTGCATACATAGTATTTTATGGCAATGTACACTTTATGAATTTTTTTGGTATTACCGTTTGGATTACTCGGGGCACCAGCCACCTTTGTTGAATTATGAATAGGGGTATTAGAAGGTTTAATTATGAAGATATGCTTCGTGCACATGGACGATTTTATCGTATTTTCAAAGAACACTTGGTATATCTGCGTTTAGTTTTGATAGGCTTTAAGCCGCAAAGTTATCAATCAATGTATTTATTTTAAAAAAATCTTGTTTCGCAACCAGAAAGTTAATGTCTGGGACATATCATTTTTGATATTATTAGAATCCGGAAAAAGTTACAGCAATTGCATATATATTAGGTACCAACAAAATGTGTTACAATTAAACAGACTTTCAGTTATTTGAGCAGTTTCATACCTATCTTGCAGAAGTTTTTTTCTCTCCAATAAGTAGTTATTGACGAATACATTCTATTGAATAAAAAAAGGATAGAACTTGAAAATAATAAGAGAATTTGAGAGGATAT
>LJIJ01001572.1:0-41022 GCA_001718145.1 Orchesella cincta
CTGTGGTGTGTCTACAACCCTGGGTTCATGAGTCTTCAAACATGAGCTTGGGAGTTCTTCTTGATCTCCAGTTTCAAAATGACAAAGGGCACACACGAAATACAGGTTGACTTCAACTTCCATCCCCGATTGGAGTTGAGGCGTGGGTGATAGCTCTGGAATCGTTGGAATTGATGCTGCAATGTTCGAACCTGGATCTACAAAACATACAAATTTAAAAAAATGAAGTTTAATCACTAAAAGAAAAGTTTTGAAGGACAATTTACTTTAATTTTGAATGCATACCGAGTTGTCTAGGAGCTGGAGGTGGTGTTTCACTGAACGCCGGCCCAACAGATTCTGATTCAGCCTCTTCATTTTCCCTTTCGGGGCTCATTTCTACTTCCATATCCTCGAGCTCACTTTTTTTCTCATTTGCTTGAGAATTCTGAGCTACATGCGAATTATGCTCTTCTCTAATGTGGTCACTTAGTTGCGAAGCCTGGTCAAAGGTTGCTTGGCAAGTGACACACTCCCAGTTTTCCGTCTCGGGCTCCTGCTGGGTAGCTCCTTCGTCGTGGTTAGAATCTAGGGCAATGTCTTTGCTAGTTTCTTTAGAAGCAAATTATTAAGCTTCGCAGTCATTGTGCTCGCTGAAGTCCCAGGCTGCTCGCTGAGGTATTGTGGTGGTGTAACTCCAACTGGATTTACACTCCCCTCAATGATGTGTTGGACGTCGTCGGATAAGTGGGAGGGTTATTTTGGGTATGCTACTCCAGATTGACCTCTCGGGTTGCTGCTGATAAACTCTTTGGGTCTCTGAATCCAGACGATTTCATCTCCGCTTTCATTAGAAGCAGAGTTAGCAATCGCTTCCCTTTGTTGTTGATCTTCATTTCTATTTGGGAGCTGTTTACCATTATGCTTTTGGAGGTAATGTCGTTTTAGCTCTTCAACTCCTCCAAATTGAAATGAGCAACCTTTCCACTTGCACTTGCTTTTCACTTCTTTTGGATTCGCTGATGAGATTTCCTAGCTCCCACAGATGCAAATGATTTATCACAACCCCCTCTGAATTTGCACTTGTAATTCTTCAACAAAGTATTTTTAGGTTTTCTACCCCGGCCCGGGCGTTTGCTCACATTTGGTGACACAGTTTCCTCCGCCGTGCCATCAACTGTTTCCCCGGTTGATGCTATTGGTATATCATTGGGAATGTCACCTTCAACTTGAACATGACGATGATGCCTGCCGCGATGAAGTTTCAAACGTAAAGAGCTTGCAAAGGAAAGTTGGCAAGGCTGACATCGGAACGGGGTTAGTTTTGTGTGCAGTTTGCGGTGTCGGCTTAAGCCTGCTTTTGTTGCAAACTTTTGTGTACAAGATTTCCACCCACAATTAAAATGTTTTTCATCCAAGTGGGTCTGTTGGTGAACTTTCAAATATTGCTTGGTCGAGTAAGATTTGGTACAATCCTCAAAGTTGCATTTGAAGTTGCCTTCCACTCCATGAACTCTCAAATGAATTGATAAATGGCCAGAACTAAGAAAGGAGAGTTGACAAAACTTACACCGGAATGGAGCAGGTCTTGAGTGCTTCTTGTAATGGAGTTTAAGATTGCTCCTCCATGCAAATTTTTGGGAACATCCTTTCCACTCACAAATATAAGGTTTGGAGATACTCCCGGTTTCATCTGGAGCTTCACTCATTGTTGAAGACCCTGACAGTTGCTCCTGTTCGTTGTTGGGAGGCGGTGAAAATGGTGAAACATTCTGGATTTCATCCCCAACACTCTCGCTTGAATCTTCTTCAGTGGAACTGTGTCTTCTATTTTCAGCATTCGCAACTGTAGTAGTTTGAAGCACTTTTTCATGAAAGATCTGCAAATGTGCGCGCAATTCCTTCATTGTTTTCAGGTTCATGCTGCAATAAGCACAATTGTAGCCTATAATTTTGGGGTGAACAATTTGCATGTGCGTGGCAAATGCTTCCCGATGTTCAAAGGAGGTTTGGCAAATGGGACACTTTATTCCAACTGGATTGAAACTTCCTCTCACTGATGCTGTTGGACGTCGTCGGATAAGTGGGAGAGTTATTTTGGGTTTGATCAAACACATTTGAGATGGAGGACGTCGAGTTAAACTTGTTTCGGGAGGAAGATTTCTATGCACACGCCCCTTGTGTTTTTTGACGGATGTGTCGGTTTGAAACCGCTCCATGCAAATGTCACATTGAAAGAGTCCGGGAAGCCCTGTCACTCTCTTGTGAGCCTTTCTCATGTGCTGCCTGAAAATGGCAATGTGGAGACTCTCAAGGCCACATTGGGGACATTCAAAAGGGACTTGGAGGTGGTGGATGCTTTTGAGGTGGAAAGTGAGGAGAACTGGAGTAGAGAAGGTAAGTTGGCATATATGACATGATTTTTCTGCTACTGGAGAAACTGGCTCTTGGTTTAAAACAGTAACTGCTTCAGTGGCATTAATGGCAATTGCGTCACTGATCAATGCCAGGCTGAAGTTAGAATCTTTCTGGTTAGTCATTATCTCTGTTCCTATCTGGATGTCTTCGTACACTTCTCCATCTGTATCATCATGCTGCTGAACATGAGTATCTGCTTGAAATTCGTTGAATGACTTTGGCACTTGATTGTCGTCACGAGTTTCACTAACTTCACCAACACAGCCGTACACTTCTGCATCAATTACTTCCGGTGACTCAACTACAGCAGGAGCCTTGGTGTTGTTCTCAACTGAAGGAATTGTAGCGGTTGTCGGTGGGTCACAATCGTAATGATTGTCATGATTTGTAACTGAATTCGGAACAGACAATTGAAAAACAGCAATAAATGTCATCATCCACTCCAATATTTCCGAGTTTTCAACTTTTGCAACAGGCACAGAAACATCTCGAACAATTTCTTTTGGAATTACTTCTAAAACAACTCTTGGGAACGAAGAATTGAGTTTCTTCTTGCAGCCCCTTAAAATCTCATTTCTCAGCGTTTGAATATCGTAGTAAACTTTGTTTGAGTCGTCATCCTCATTTTTGAATTGATTTTGAAACGCATTCACACTAGAATGCACTTCTCTGGTCGCTTTTATGATTTCAAAAATCTCTCTCACCCTCCACTCCAACTGAAGGCGTAATGTATCCCATTGAGAGTAAAGTTTCCGAAAGGACTTGCCTATTTCAAAACAGTCATCACAACTCACTAAATCTTGATTTTTCATTGGGATTTTTAATGGAATTTCCAGAAATCGCGTCAAAAACTGTAAAAATTCAAGGGGATAATTACCCTCATGACTTCCATCAACAGCGGAAGTGGGTTTAAAGCAAACGAAACAAAATGAAGTGTTTCGACACTCACCCATTTTGAAAACAATATAAAACTGAAAAATATTCTGTTTATTTTGGGGCTGGGACTCACAAGCGGCTGACAATGACCACAACACGGAATACATTGACTTATCTCTCGAGTTGTTGTGTATACTTGTTTTCAAGAAAACCAAGATAGCATACACATGGTTGAGAATACACAACTTATTGCACCTTTCTCCCTTCATCATCATCAGGTTTAAGAGTAGGTATTGGATTTGGTATCGCATTCCTAGCTATACCTACTTTCCATGATAACGATAAAGGACACGACTGCATTATACAAAATATCATTTATTGGCTAGAATTAGAATTTAAAACACCTACATGTATGTAACCTAGCTGCATTTTAATCAGTCACACGTGTAACTGATTTTATTTATTTCGGAATTATAGGAGAAATGAAGTAATTTACCAAATTCTCAAATAGCAAATAAAAAAATGTGTTTAATCCGCATCTTCAGCTTACAAAACCGGTTTTGCTCATGTAATTATTATTTCCATATTCATCATCTTGGTTTCTTGAGCATAACAATGTTTCCCAATACATATTCTAATTTGAAATACAGAAAAGCTGAAATTAATGCTCTAGAACTGATGCTGATAAAAACGTTAATGAATTTAAGAAATAAAAAGTTTGTTTTGTAACTAAAAACTTATTTTTACACAAAACACGCAATAAACGAAAAAAATTGTTTGATAGTCTAAAATGCAATTATTTAAACGTATTTTGCTATTGGTCCTTACGGTAAATTGTCTATTTAGACAGTTGACTGTTATATGAGCCGAAATAACAATCTTCTTATGTTTTGTTGGTGAGTATTCAAATGGGTTTTCGTTTGGCGTAGGTTCTTTCACATTCTTTCAAATTAAATTTGCACTTCGTAGACCGTTGAGAAGTAAGCTGTTGTTGCTGCTCAAAGAATTTTCTTTGTCGTTCGGCGTTAAACTCGGAATATGTTCTGGTTTTCTGGAGAGTGGTCCTTGCTCATCAGGAGAATCATCTACAAAATATATTTAAACGTGTTAAAACGAAGAAGGAAAGGGAAATAAACTATTATTTACATTATGGTTTTGCTTACTTTTCAGACTATTCTGATCTGCATCCATCTCCATTGACTGGGTAAGAATGGAGTTTTCTTCTGTAGTGTATTCTCTCACTTGGCCTTGGGTGTTGTGATCCTCAAGATATTTTCTCCGATTCTCCAGTTTCAAACGCGCAGTACACGTAGAAGCTATCTGCTACCTCCATCCCAGATTGGGTTGGTGACGGTTTTCTTCTCAATGCATTATTAAAATTTTGTACGCTGAGGGTTTGGGAAGATTTGAAAGTGTCAACAGGGCATTCTTCACCAGTTCTCTCCTCGAGCTCTACTTCCTCCTCATTTGATTGAAGATTCTGTACCTGTTGCGGAACATGCTCAGCGTTAAGATGGTCATTTAGTTGACAAGTCAGAGGGAATTTTGCTTGGCAAAAAACATACTCCCAAATCACCGCCTCAGCCTGCAGCTGGGTTATGATTTCGTCTCCAATTTCGGCAGGATTGCCCATCTCCGCAATCTCTTGTTTTCTCTGCCTATCTTAATTTCTATTTGGGAGCGGTTGAGCCCTGTGCTTTTGGAGGTACTGCTGTTTTTGTTCTCCAACTCTTCCAAATTCAAATGAACTTCCTTTCCACTTGCACTGATTTGTGTGGGTCCGTTATGGAGTTATTAAATATTGGCTACTCGTGAAGGACTTGAGACATCGGTCAAAGTGACATTTAAACTTCGCTTCCTCTGTGTGTATCTTTTGGTGACGTACCAGATTATACCGAATAGTAGAACTTTTGTAGCATCCTTTCATATCACATTTGAACAATTTACTCTGCCTTTTAGTTTTATTGCAGATTCCTGTAGCAAATACTTTTGCATATGAAATTAGAGGAGAGTTTTTAGTTGGGTCACATTTTCTGCTTTTTCCAGGGCGACAAAGATAAATTCCACCTCAGAAAATCGTCCCGACTGACAAGACCAACGGCAGAAATTTCTACGTATTTTTAGGAAATTATGATTTCTTAATTCGTTTAGATTTAGATCAGTGAAACAAAAGGGTCACTTTAACCCGCTCAAACGGATTATAAGTTGCATTAAGCTCAGCCATACCTAATTATTTTTTTCAACCCACCATTTCCCAAGGTTAAATTGACTAATGAGTTTTTATGGAAAGTAAAAAATAAAAGTAATATAAAAATATAACATATCTCAAGGTAAACATTCAATGCAAATAATTATGATACACCTTCTCAAAAAAATTGGTTATTTGGAGTAAACACAGTTTACACAGTATTTATTAAAATATTCAAGAGAGCAATTCATAATATACAGAATTCTCAATAACTATATCTTCTCAAGGGTAATGTGGATGGTCTTGCTCTTAGTCTTCCGGGTAACGTCGACCTCCTTTCCTTTGAACAGGAACTCGAGCTCCGAGACAGCACCGTTGGCCAAAGTATTCTTGCCAGTGATCTTGTTCTCCGCTTCGAGAATGTTGTAGATGCCCTAAAACCAGAAAAGAAACGTGTTTAACTCAGAAAATTCATAAAAGATTACTATATGTCAGATTTCTATTTACGGTGCCAGTCTGCTTCAGAAATTTGTAGTGAGCTGTTTTCGCGTTCTCGAACTTGATGGTTATCCCCCCAAAGCTGACGGTATAATGGGGAGCCTTATTATCCAGGGTGAGAGCCACGGCGCCAGGTGTAGCAGCCATCATTCCAATCATTGAAATCTGCTTCATTTCAGGTGGCGAAAGATCTGTGACATAAAGAGCGTGAATTATATTGGAATTTTTTTCAACACGAAATTCAAAAGGGGTAGATTTTTTAGTATTATTGTTACTTACTCATGTCCTTAACTTGCTCGAAGAGCAGAGCAATGTCTTCAACTCTCTTAAGTTTATACGTAGACAAGCCTTTTGGGATCTGTGCCTCGGCTGAAAGAAACAAAATTCAGAAATTAATCAATCAATACGGTTGTTTAAAAACCAAAATATTTAATGCTATCCAGTGGTAGTTTAAAGCTTACCTTGTCCCACCAACAAACAGGAGAGTACGGCTGCGCCGAAGAGAGCTGCAAAAGTTTTAGCAGACATGGTTTTTTGAATCTCCAGAAAAGGAATTATAGAGGTTGGGTAAAATTGGGTTTGGTTGAGGTTGGAGTGGTGGAAGTGGTAAAGTTTTGGGTTGTTCTTGACCGAAGGCTAAGATCGAATGATTCTAGCTCGGCTTTGGGGCTCCTTTTTATTCGGATTTAACATGGGCAGGAATGGGGATATACCGGCCGGTTTGTCACGTCTTGCGAAATATGAGTGTTGCGAAATACACATAATTTTAATCACATGCAAAGGTTAGATCAGAACTAAGCATGACAAAGTACAGAGCTGTATCACATTAATATTGCTACCTTAAAGATTCTGTGGAGGTGATGGGATTAACTGCGCGTGGTGTTCCTATTCACAACCATTGATTGATTTGATACATTCTCTTTAATGCAATTATTCCTCTTTTGTTTTTATGCTGAGGATATGCATCGGAAAGAGACCCAACACATAGTTTGCATTGGGCTTGATTACGAAACACACTTGACGGTCTTCCCATGCATTTATATCATTTGTACCACCAGAGCTAGATTATGTAAGATGCGTGACTTCATCGACTTAAAAGTAGTGTTGTGCAAGAGGAGCTAATTCCAGGAATTTTCGGTTAGTCAACCCCTCAACAAAGGACAAGAATTCTCAATGCATTCAAAATGCAGCTGGTTTCAATGCAATTTTACAGCATTTGTACATAATGTGATTTTATTATGCGTTTTCTGGTACTCCTGATATGATAGCCTTATCAACTATTTAGGTGATGATGATTTAGGTTATCCTGATTTGACAGGAATTGAAAAAAGTTTATGCACAATTCAAACTGCACAGAAATATATTAATGTCATGCATATTTGTATGCCAAAAGCATGCCAGCATCATTGCAATGTAAAAGGGCTTTTCATGTCAACGTGCAATTCAAATTCCATCCCATATCCAAATCCATTCATCCTGAAACGTATGCTTCTCTCGTTTCAAAGCTGAGAAGCCACAGCCTGTAGCATAAAAAGTTCTGGAGAATAACTGCAGATTCATTGAAGATAGTTTCCTATTGTTATGCTAAAAACCTTGACCCGTTGACCCTGTCCCGTGGAATGGCAGCTTAAATGAAGTCAGTTCTGCCGATATCTGGATATCCATTGGTCGTAGCTCCTTCAACGCAGGAATTCCTAAACTGAGCTAAGTGTAACATGGTACCAATGATTTGACCACTGTTTATTGGTCTGGAACCCCAATATCTCAGTCTCTATTTCAGTTATTGATTTGGGGTCTTTTACATTGTATGTTTCGCGTGTTTTTACATGGGGTTACTTTTGGAAACTTTTAATTTGAGCTTCATTTCTCTGAGCTGTTTAGCTTTCAAAATTGTTTTCCGCCCCATGCTCCCAGTTATTGGTGTAGCCGAATTTGCTTCATTATCCCTCAAGAAAAGAATCTCAAGGTCCACCTGTGTGCAAAATTTGAGCCCAGTCGGTCAACAGGGGTGGCCGCAACCCACGTAAATTTATCAAAACTTTGAAGGTTGTTATTTACGAAACCACAATGAACACTTTCTAGGGCATAAAATAGCAAGAAAATACCAAATTTGTAATAAAAAATTAAACTAAAATTCCATCCCTAACCCCTTATAGGTTTCTTCCGGAATTACTCGTAAAGGTTTAGCATTATTAAGGGAAGCTATGCTGACCGAAATAATTAAGTCATGACAATTAGCTAATTCAGTTTACCTGGTTCTGGATAAGGGTTGCGCATTCAAAATGTTTTGTCATCCATGTCTACAACAATCATCTCAATTACCAGCCAATTTTCAGCTTTTTAAATCTCAAGGATTTAGTCTCATACCCGATTTTTTGGATAGCCAATATTAGTTCCCACCTGTAGGTGGAAATGGTTTCATAACCTCATGTTTACGTCATCATATATAATCTTGTATTTTACGCCCATTATTTGTTTCGACATCTTGACATTACATAACCAAATGTTATGCAAGTGGCAATAAAAACTAGCCATTATATAAACCCTTGCGACACATGGAAGCGTACCATTACGACATAGTTGAGCTCACAAAGCGGCATGTCTGGCGCAAGAAAAATTTATTTTGCAACCACGTAATAAAACCTAGTTTTATGGGACTACGTCATGTTGGAGGCTCATGCTGGTTGACTCATAGCTTATCCAGCCCTTCAAGTTCAAGAGTATCATACTCTAGATTCCAAATAACCATGGGGTAAATTGTTAAAACCCGATTGTTCCATCACGCACCTTTTCGCTCCAAACAGGACTACATACATAATTATTTTCAGACAATTTCAAAATTTTGGAACGCAGTTTTGCTTACTTTTGCTCTTTGTTATAGTTTGCGCACTCAATTTTCAATTGAGTGACGGATAGTCTATCAGTAAGTAAAGATATGAAGCCAATAACAGTCCTGATGTTTTATTGATTTTTAAAATTGGTTTTAAAGGACCCTATGGACGAACCAGTAGCCTGTCCACCGTCCTCTGCTAGTCGGTAAGAAAACTGAATAAAAATGCTGGAAAATTCTATGCGATGAGTATTAAACGGTATATTGTTTAATTTAATTAAATTATAGCCTGGAAGAATGGGAACTTTAGTAAAATAAAGTACACAAACGGAGGTACTTGATACATTATAACCCGGCTAAATAAGTTTTCTGTATATGCGGATTCAGCATAAAATTCTGCATAGGATATAGAAATCCAAAGTCTTAATTCGCAAAACCTAAGTTTTAAAAAATTCCTAAAGTTTTTTCGGCTCGGGTGGTCAATGGGCGACATGCTTATTTGGAGTGCCCTTTTAAGTTGGTGGCCATATCGCTGGAGCCCCGGTCAAGGTGTCTCTGGACAGAGGAAAAGTTATAGAACATTTTAAATTAAAAGTAAAATGTATTATTTTTGGTTTTCGTATTAAAAACCCTTAAAAATATTACAAAATCAGCTATTTTCAGTCAGTCTGGAATCAGTCCTTGATTTGATTAGTTATATGGTAATATAACTAATCAAATGTGAGATAAAATAAAAATAAAATAACCCCGCCTTGAATGTCACTTGTATGTAAAAAAAACTACTTCTATGAATCTAAGTATAATAGGCCGCCTACAATAACACCAGTCAACATAAAAGTGACTATAGTTATACTCCCTGGGGGAGGTGACGGTGGGGTCACAAAATCAAAATGTCCCTAACCGGAACCGGAAACTCGGCATACATGTATTATAGCACTCACTGAGTGTCACTTGGACTCGTAGAAGTAGTTCTTACATACTAGTTACATTCAAGGCGGGGTCTCTTTATTACCATATAACTGGTCAAATCAGTGACTGGTTCCTGACTGACTGAAAATGGCTGTTTTGTAATGTAATGGCTTGTAATTCGAAAACAAAAAATAATACATTTTTGTTTTTAATTTGAAATGTTCTACAACTCTTCCTCTTTCCATATACACCTTGACCAGGGCCCCAGAGGTATGGCCATCCATTTAAAATGGCACTCCAAATAAGCATGTCGCCCATTGACCGCCCGAGCCGAAAAAATATTTAGGAATTTTTTTAAACTTGGGTTTTGCGAACTAGGACTTCGGATTTTCTCTATCCTATGCAGAATTTTATGCTGAATCCGAATATACAGAAAACTCATTTAGCCGGGTTATAATGTATCTGGTACCGTCCTTTCGTTTTGGGAAACTTTACGAATTCACATTTCGGTCTTTCGTATCAAAGGACAAACTCAGTGAAGCAGAATGACAAAAATCCTTTTTTCGTAGCTCTGAATACCCCCAAATTACTGGACAAATGATGACTGGCAAACCCAACAAAATATTTAACTTCAATACATTTTATAAGCATTTTAATAGTTTAGGAATTTATTCATGACGTCATTAACAATTAAGTATCATTAAAACATGAATACTCTTAAGAGCCCAATAAATTTCAAGAACTTTAAATTATTCCTAAATATTCAGGGAATGGATGATTAAAAATATTCGTAAGAATTTGCATGCATATGAATTTCCAGCATGAAAGCGTGTCATGACAAACAGAAACACGCTCCATGCACAAGATGGGACAATTAAAAAAATTTAACACTTGGATTGCGATATAAAATTTGAAAGCCAGCATATTGAAAATTTCAATTATGCCACCAATTCCATCCACTAAAAGTGCATCGCTACATGTCGGATTGTTGGGCTTATTTATATTATGAAAATAAAACTGACATACGTAATGATTTCGATGGACAATTATTTATATATCCCGTTTTTTTGCTACCATTTTTAATGTTTTTTAAACGGAAATTTTAATGGTTTGAGCAGTTGAACAGGTAATCATAGAACTAATTTCCCGCAATCTAAATGTAATGAGTGTTTCAGATGCCAGTTTGTGACATGCCAACTTCCAATCAATATCAACTCAGCAAGGAAAGGATGCAGAAATGGCAATACCTATGAAGAATCTGATGATATCCGAGACGATTGGAAGTGAATTGAGAGCTTTATGGGTCCATTAGCTCCTCGCATATTTCCAGAATATTCCAATTATCTGGGGGAATTAGATTCACTTTGACTGTTGAAAGAGGTTGACGGAGAGCATGACATGTGATTACTTAATAAATTGCGGATATAGATTTGTGACCTCTTAATATCTCTTTTGCAGCTCAGCTCTTTTTCATTCTTGAATCTCGATAGAATTTAGGAGTGCTCCCAGATTGGGAGCGTCAGTGTACTCTCATGTCTTATGCGTGCATGTAAATCGAGCTGTGATCTCATGCTGGTGCTACAATACCAATCAGAATTTGTTTAACCTCTGTAGCACCATGCTGCTTCGATAAAAGGTGAGATCGTTTCTTGGATTGAAAATAAAAAGTTTAAACGGATGTGCGTATTGTGACGGGTATGGTCATATTTGTATATTTTGAGGATTGTTGTGAGTAGTTAAAGTGAATATTGGTCCTCATTGTTGAGTTGGGAGAAGCTTAAATGGCTATAACCTTGGTCAAGTATATCCTTTTGTGACTTTGTACACACTATCTATCACCCAAGAGGAAGAGGATAGTAGCGGCTCTGAAGAAATTGGACAAATATCAAAAATAATTTTTGTTTTTTCAAATTTTAATTCAAATTTTAATTCGAATTTTATATATTTTATTTTATTCGAATAAATCAGCGACACATGGGTCGCTAGTGACTTATATCAGGAGCGATCTGTTCTTTTTATATGTTCTAACTTGTTTTTATTAGTCATTAGCATGTTCATGAGCTCAATATTAACGTCACTTTAATTTTACAAGACTTTCTATCCAAAGAACAATAGTGAATAGGCATTGTCTCATGCTCTCAATCTTGCAAACAATTGACTTTCTCTGGCCTTCATCCCGACTTAAAAAACAAATTTCTGACATGTTAATCCTGTTATAAAGTAGATATATTACGTTAAAAGTATTATTTGAATTAGTTACTTGTTCCATCTTCCTTCCAACTAAAGTGATTCCAAAAGTAACGCAGGCGTTGGATTTGGTAAATCTGTTAATCGTCATGATTTTCCGGCTCTGCTTCCTAATTGTGGTAAATCAGCTAAATATTGTAAATTTAAATAATAACGACTTTTTAAATGGCTTTTATATTTTGGTGCTTGAAGGCATCCGTCACTTGTGTTATTCTCGGAGCGATCTTGCTAGCCAACTTTCACTTGCTGAAGGCCATTGCCGAAATCTCCGTCAAAGTGTGCACTATTAAGGAGCGTGTTGACAAGACTACGTGCTATGAAAACTTGGGAATCATCTATTTGGAGATATGCTGGATTCTTAACTTTTTCGCTGCATTCATTGCCTTGGAAGCTTTTCACAAAGGGCTGAAGGCCATCATCCGGCTTCCACAAAGTTGGAATTTTGGCGATGACGATGGTTTCATTCGCTTCGCCTTTCGCCAGATTGGGTCCAGCATGATTATCCTGCTAATGCTTCAGGCAGTGCAGGAAGAGGCTCGGAAAGCTGTAACTGCACCTAGTCGCGGTATCATCCTCCAGTTCGTTTTAAAATCGGTGGTGTTAGTATTTTGGTATCTTTCTGTGGTGTTTTTTGTATTTTTGAAGGACATTTGGGAGGCAACAAGGGATATTCATATTCGGGCTTTTTTCCAAAGACTAGTAAATTTGATTCCGGGTTAATAAATGAGACATGAATAGAAGTCACAAAATCAGTATGTAAATGTTTCTGGACTTGTAATAAAATAGATTATAGCTGCTGTATTATGTGTAGTTGTGTTTTTAAATGCAGTTCACGTACTCCGACTCTCATATCGGCTTATCTCATTGTTGCAGAACTGTATCATCTAGTCTTCATAAACTGTCTGCAATTTGTTAATTAATCCAAACCTGCATAACCGAAGGAACGTAAATTGGGTAGAAATTTCCGTTTTCCGGAAGGCTTTCACCTTGAGTCGTACAATTTACAGGGAAAGCGGTGACGTACGCTTTAACGGAAACTGATGTCCTTTAGCAAAAAATGACGGGATGCACAGTACATGTGAAACTAGGTAACTCAAAGTGGTAAACCCTCGGTAGAAGATTATTCTAAAAATACTCTACAATCGACGGTCGTCGTACAGTTCTCTAATCCTACATCAACATAAAAAGTCCTAAAGCTTCTCTGATAACCAATTCAACACCCTAGAACCAGAACCAGCATTCGAAGCTTACTCACTTGACTCTTTCTTTTAAATGTTCTCTTTGCCCAGGTGGTGATGGGACTGAGAAACCGTTTCCCATTGAATTTCCATTGAAGTGTTCCACAAACACCAAATCATTGAGAATCTCTGGCAATGTCGTAACCCAACGACTACTCCGATTCAAACAAAATAAACTTAACATAATAAACTTCATAATAAACATTCGTTTATAACGAAGAGACAGTATTGAAGTTTTGCTTCCCAAACCTCAATTCTCTTCCTTTTAGGGTCATCCGAGTGGAGCTGATAATCCAGAACCAATTCAGGATCCCGGAGACTTGTTGGTTTTAAAACTCCTACTTTTTAATTTGTGGCTCTCTGAAATCAGGAATCTTGTAAGTTGACAATGGTATCACTACAATCAAACAAGAAAATGGCACAGGGACATGATGGCTCATTTCAGTTATTTGGGCTCTGATCAGTTGTCCCTTTATGGCAAGGAACCGAAGAAAATAAGTTTATCTTATAATTTATCTTTTAAATTTAGTAACATGAATTTGAAACAACGTTTACGTCGTGTTAAATGCATTTTTGTTGCATGATTTTCTGCATTCTACATCAAAAATCTTATCTCATAACTTATACCGCTTCATTTCCTAGTCGATTCATCAATCTTAATGCCCTAGATTGTTTTGAGATAAACCTGGCAGTGATAGAACTTGAGTTGTTTGATATGTCCCTTAATTGAATCCATTACTTTAGGTACCGTGCGACTTGGACTGAGGCATGGCTATAGCCACCAGAGGCGTCGTGAAAAGATAGGTTTCATAATGGAGTTTGATGTTATTGTAATCCTAGTAAGTATTAAATAACTGTAATTTCTACGCACTTTTGTGGGAGACTCAGTAAATGTGGAAGTCTCTTCATTCATCGTGGCAAGATTGCAACTTAGTTTTTGGGATTTATTTTTGCCTTAAACAGACGTGAGCATTGAAGACATATCGTTTTGCTCGAGACACGGAGGTTCTCTTCGAACATTTAGGTAGCTTTACAACTTATAATACCATTGCCATATTCCCAAATCATTTCATTTGAACACCTACGGTTATGACGGTCAGTTTACATGAACTAGGATTATACATTTCATAAAACAGGCAGAGGCTTGAGCTATCTTGTTACAATTCACAGTAATCAGGTCAACACAGATCTGTTTAATTCATTGGTTTAATTTTAGGATTCACATAAAGTTTTATGTTACATTTATGACTAATTTCCTCACTCCTCCTCATCAACAACACCTTCTAGTATTCTATCACATTGAAATAGAGAAACCGAAAATAATAAAAATCTTTTCACATGACTTTCACCTCGTTTGTACATACATGGCATGCCAAAAACAAACAAAAAAGTTCCTGTGTCTGAAACGTGTATTCTATTTTCACGAAACCTTAAAAATTACTTATTATTAGTGTATTCATAGCTACAATGAACAGAGTGAGTTAAATTGTGGCTAAATACAATGAAAAGTTCGCCATACCTAAATCAAACAGGAGGGAGAACCGACAAACTATTTTTGAACACTGATAATTTTTATGGCAAACAAACTAGTTGATTGATGTCACTCAAAATCGTACAGTTGTGAGCCGTAACAAATTAATTTTGTAACAACTAACTCGCTGCATACAATTTACGTTTGAAGTAGGATGTAGGAGTTGTATAGCTTCAACTTCACTTCACAGCAAAAAACTTGATTCTGCACAAATTGTGTAACAGTGCTGATTCCAAACTCCTCATTTCCTTCATTTCTTATTGGATCTCACTGCTTAATCATTATATTTTTCTTCAGTATGGCTTGGCAAGGCTGCAAACAAGAGATTTTGCGTTGTAATAATTTTTTAAGCATTTTAATAAAAGATATAAATGTTAGTATATCACAAAAGTACCTCTTAATTTTTTTTCATTATTCAGTTTTTGGTTATCCTGCTACTTTCCATCTTGTTGGAGACAAACATCATAGAGCCACTCTCTTTTGAATGTCACGAAAAGTCGTCTTGGGATTCATCTTGGGAACAAGGGGTTTACCCATTTCCAAATTTCATAACAGGTCTGAAATTCCCAGCATTTTTAATTATTTGAATGTATTTAGTGTCGAAATTATTAAAATAGTCTAAATCAGGGCTAATGTAGCTTGATTGATTCTACATAAAAAACATGCCCGGAAGACATCACTATGAGCTAAACTCTACATCTGTGGCCTGAATGTAAATTTGCAAGCGTCCATCAAAGTGACAGTAGAATAATTAATTGATATTAAAATGATACAATTTTGTAATTAAAAAATTACAACGAAAGACTCTTTATGGACCTGAGTAGTGGGTAGTTTTGTATATAAGTATTAACAATGAGGGTGCTAGTCATATTGCACAGTGGTTCGACTGTGTAGTAAAAAAAGGACAAATCACAGTGGTTAGCTTGGTCATATGTGTCTTTCAATCCGTATTACTTGTATTTTTGAATATTTAACAATTTGACCTCGAAATTATTTCACTTTTTATGTTTACAATCGTTAAAAAAGCCGTTTACGTAAAAAATGATGGAGACTAATGAAATTTCCGTAGCAAATTATATATTACAGTCAAGTTTGAGCTTGGTAAGTCAATTTGGACCAACACTACGGACTTCCAAACTCAGATGACTACCAGGTGGTGACATTCTGGGCTTAATTGGAAATGCCAGATGTGAAAGTTGCTGCTGGAACAACGCCTACTGTTACGAACAACGTTTGAAGAGCCAAAAGCATGTTTTGATTTGCCGCGGAACGAGTGGATATTATTGGTGAACTGAGATTCTAAAATCGAGTTTGAGTTCAAACCCCCTTTATCTATCACTTAAGTTGTACATCAATTTCTAAAATTTCAATTTCAACTTACCAATAATATACACTCGCTGAAACATGAAACCAAAGCATGGATCCTGCTCTTTAAACGTTGGTCGTTCCAGCTGCGACTTTCACTGCTGGCATTCACAATTGAATGTCACCACATTGGAGTTTTCCTCCATGTTTGTATTGGTAGTCCAAACCGACTGACTGAAGCTGAAACTTGGTAGCCATATGTAACTGACTACGACGATTTCATTGGTTGTCTTGCTTCTCTTGAACAGATTTATAGAACGTTTAAAAACACAAACTCTCTGGTTTCAAATGTACGTTTTTTACTATACCGCAAAGTGATGGGGACGCACCAAATTAAAATACTCGTCACATTTGCGCCCATAAACCACTGAAATAAATCAGCTCGTCAACAGCAATCCAGGAGGAATTTCTCTTTATCCGTCTGGCGAACTTCCACTGAACTGGGATCAATAAGTTTCATCCTCTGCTTCAGCGACAAATGACCTAATATTAATAATTTATTCAAACCATTGTTACGTCAGTCAAAAGAGAAAAACGTGTGGATGCCCATCTCCTCCACGGGTGGTTCCATCCACAATATTAAATTGCTAGAGTTTCAGTCAATACTATCGGAGAAGTTTAGATTTTTTTAGAAGGTTTTTTTGAATTGTCCATTCTTATCCCGACATTAAAATACGGCACTGAAAGGGAATTCTCAACGTTAGTGGTCAGTACAATTCCCGAACACAAATCTTGGAGACAAATGATACCAAACAATCAAAAGTCCTCCATAGAAATCTTCTTCAATTTGTTCGAAAATAGAATGCCAGTCACAATAGCTATAACTAATAGCTCATTTGAGAGGGTTTAACAGTTGTAAATGTTAAATGTTCTGAATTTAGTTATCTACTATATACGTTCTGATAAAAATTTATGAAGGTGAATTTCGGACACATTGCAACAAAAACTATTTTTACCACGTGCTTCTCATTTATACTAATTTGTATTTACTAATCACAAATGAATATTGAGATCCGCATCCCCTAAAGTTCTGTCACCAACATCACCAAAAGCTGGGATTGGAAAACAAGATATAAAATTTCTCATTGGTTGCTCTAATTGCTCCCTAGTATGAGAATCGTAAGTAAAACAATAGTACCTTCTTTTCCATCATCATCACCATCCATAATGTCCGGACATCTGTTGACTGCATTTTGATGTTGGGTATTGCGTTGGAGTTGCTTTCGTACAGGTTACGCAAATCTGCAACCATAATGTAATCATCACAGCGAACGGATGTGCCGTACTGAGTGACTGAGCTCCTTTGACCCTGGACATGTCTTCGATATAGTAGGACCTCCCATTTTGGACAACTTGAAAAACAGACCAAAAGAAATTCAATATTTAGGAAATTTAAATAAATTAGCTATATTTGATTCTGCTCGCCTGGGATTATAAGTCCATTATACCATACTTACAGTATTAGCTGACTTCTCTTCACTCACTAAAACCTCCAAACCATGAATGAATGATAACATGTGGTTCATCCCCGCTTTTTCCCCAGCTGAAACTGTAACGCCCACTTCGTACGCGCTCGACTACGAGCTAAAAAAGAGGAGATGAGGCCGCTCAGGTCCATGGATTTATAAACCTACAAATTTTGAATTAATATAGCTTATGTTTTGGTAGTATCAATGAGGTAATATCTGGAACAGATCACAGTATACCTGATTTTTGATTGTAAAACCATTTACATAAATCAATTAGATAGGGCCAAATATGGCCTCTTCCACAATCCATATTGCAATATTGGGGTGATAGTCGAGAATGTTAATTGTAAATTGCTTGTTCATAACCTCCCACCCCTTTCGCCCATGTTCACACACCGTTTCGAAAAAAATAAGTTTTGTTCCACGCAAATAAGCACCTTCATATCAGAGGGCCTGTTCATTTTCCTTTCTATGTTCAATATATTATTTGGAGGGTTAGGGATAAAACACTTCGAGTTGACCAAAAACAAAGGATTATAATAATGAGTGAAAACAGATGATAAGAAGAAGAAGAGGTAAGGAGAGTCCGATTCTATAATAAATAGAACTAGGTTTGTCACTGGTATCAGAAACCAAGGAACTATAGATAGAAAGAAACAGATTGTATATAATAGAAAAAAATCAAATAGTTCAGGTAAAAAAGTCGAAAACTAATTGATGTCAAATTCCGTATTTTAGCTTCTAAAATAATCTTCTCATAAAACTTAGAGGACCACATATTTGTACATCTCTTTTTTTTCCCGCGCCACACTCTAACGCAAAAAAAAAAATTTTATTAATGAGCTTACATTTTCGACTCTACAAGTAATATATCCACTGCACTCTAAACATATATATAGAAACACAATAGAGAGATTCTGGGGTGAGGAGAGAAGAAAAGGGACCCCCCTTGGACTGATTACGGATCTTCTCATATATTTTTTGCTTTTTTTTATTATAGTTCGTTCCGAGATAATTAAGAAAAAAGACAAAACAAAAAAAGGCACACGCGACAGTCCACACAGTCCCAGGGGAGAAACCAGCTAATAGCACTTCAGAGACAACATGAATAATTAGATATTGAGTTAAAAAAAAATTTTTGTTTGGAATTATGAACACCCGCCCCCGTTATTGGATAAAAGACCATAATCCTTTTCTCCCCACAACGAACCAAAGAAGTCTTTCAACATACCTTTTTATAAATTTTCTTTCATGATTCTTTGATAAAGGAGAACTAATATTCGCGTGCCCCCCTCATATATATATTTAAATTAAAATTTGTTTATATGTTTTACTAGCTCACAATACGAATGTAATAGGAGAAAAATAATGATCGATATTTAAAACTAAAAAAAATTTTTTTTTTAAAATGGAAAAAAATCCCACCGCATGAGTTATATGACTAGGATTTATTTAGTCTATATGAAGCATTCTCGAACATTTACTCCCGATATGTGACCTGAAATCCAAAGATAAACAATTGGAATAGCCTGAAATATGTTTTGTCCGGCAACTGGCTCTCGATATGGGATGAAAGGGAACAACGGATTCCAACATAACTGCAATTGCTTCAGAACATCATGTTTATTGTCCATTAATCCTGATACAATTCCACCATATCATAAACATCATGATACAAATAAAATATGCACCTGGCTCATACTGATAACGTTCAATTATTATAACATTTGCATTAATCAGATGCAGACTAACAATTATAATTAATAACGGAGATATAAATAAAAGGAAAGAAATCATCATTGAAATTGTGCGACAACAACACACTAATGTACTAAACTATAGGAAAATAAATGTTAGAAATCGTGTTTGCATTTTTTATAGAGAAAAGTTTGTGTTTCACTTCTATTTATAGTAACACGCAAATTGAAAATTATTGAATCACGGCGATTTCGTTGGGAAAACGTTAAGCAAGCATTCTCAACCTCTAGTTTTTTATGCTGATAATTAAAGGCTTGATACCCGTTTGGTTTGGAAAACCATTATAATTTCATACCGAGGACAGAATGAGCGTAAATTTTTTCCAGTGTCAAAGTGTGCTTGCTTTAGCAACATCATTGTATATAAAAATGTAATTTTGAAAAATGAAATTGATACAGAAATACTTACAGAAAATGAGAATTAAAAAGCTAAAAATCAGGTTAAATAAAAAACAGTCGTTCTTTCGAAATGGTTGATTTTTATCTAATCACACAAGTTTGTTTGCATAGCGGAATGTCAAATTAATTATCAACTAACTGCCTATGTATCATTAAACTCTTTCGTAACAACAGAAAAACAATTAGCACTCGATCCTCTCACCTACAGTTCTCGTCTGGTTGAGACAGAGCCCATCCCTTTTTTAGGATGATACATTTCATAAAACTGGCAAGGGCTTGAGCTATGTTGTTATGATTCACAATAATTTTTTATATATATATTTAATTCATTGGTTTAATTTTAATATCTACTTGAAGTTACATGTTGCATTTATGACTAATTTCCTGGCTTTTCCCATCGATCTGGTGCGGTATTTAAGTCAAGGCGAGTCTTCCTTGACTTGACCTGTGTGCTTTTAAATTATTAAAACCTAACTCCTTATCAACAACACCTTTTAGTATTCTATCACATTGAAATAGGGAAACCAAAAATAATAAAAATCTTTTCACTTGACTTTTACCTCGTTTGTCCACCTTGGCATACCAAAACACACACAAAAAATGTTCCTATGTGTCCGAAACGTGTATTTTTATTCCACAAAACCTTTAAAATTACTTATTATTAGTGTATTCATAGCTACAATGAACAGAGTGAGTTAAATTGTGGCTAAATACAATGAAAAGCTCTCCATACAAAATCAAACAGGAGGGAGAACCGACAAACTATTTTCCTGTACTGACAACGATAACGGTAAACAAAATAACACTTTGTGTTACTCAAAATCTCACAGTTGCGAGCTTTAAGAAGTATTTTTGTAACAACTTACTCGCTACTAACGGTTAAATAGAATGTGGGAGTAGCAAAGCTTCACCTCTGGTTTCATAGCCAAAAATGTGATTCTGAACAAATTATGTGACGGTGTGGATTTCCAACTCCACTGCCGTTGTTTTCTCCAGTTGTTTTTGAATCTCACCGCTTGAATATTATATCCTCCTTATAGCTTTGCAGGGCTGGAAAAATGGGATTTCTGCATGTCACAAATATTGAAGCATTTTAATAAAATGTATGAATGACAATCTGTTATAAAAGTACCTCTGCACTTCATTATAATTCAGTTTCTGGGTTGTCTTACTTTTTCCCGTCTTGCTGGAGACACACAAATCAGAGAATCACTATCAGCTGAGAGATCGCTAGAGGTTATCTTGGCTCTCCTCCCACTTTCTGAATTATAACTTATATTTAGACCCAAGACTCCACGCCGTATTTTTCTTCATTTAGTGTTCGATGACGGGAGAACTTTTTTCTGGTTGTTTACCAGTTCCTCAAAGCAGTAACAGTTTCCCACGGAGTATCCAGAAGTCCGTCATCTGAAAATTACTTAAAACGTCAAAGCTTATCAACGTTTTACGTTTTAAATAACATGTTAACGACCCCATGAACTTCTAATTTTATGTGTTGGACTGTCGGAAAGTAACTACAGCCCATTATCACCTTCAAATATTCTTTCCAATTAATTAACGAACAGGGAAACCCACAGAAATATATGACAGTCCCCGTTGAATAAAAACAGTCCCACTGGATTTACCAGAATTTATTTTGCAATCGACGATATCCTGTAATTTTTTCCTTCACTTAGATCTCGACAAGATACAATCAAATTCTATCCCCAATTTGTTTAACGTGCCCTACTCACAATTCCTAATTCATAATATCCAAGGTTTTGCTACGTGCAACGTAACTTATCCTATACCGTAACAAAAGGCTAGGGGTATCCAAAAAGCTAAATTGTACTAAAGTAGTAGTAAGTTTCTGAAACAAGCACTACAACGTTAGTGATCAAGACATGAGTCTTCACAAAGAGTTAGTCGTAGCCCAAACGCTATTGAGCATTAAACTTTCATTTTGAGAATTTCTTTGAACACAATTAAACGCAACAACATATCTTATCAATAAAAAGTGGGGCTTTCCAGTGAAATACGTAATTAAACTTAAAAAATTCACCTTTTCAGTTGGTGGTGGAGCTGATGATGTGTTCAGCAAAGCTTTCTTTTCAGACTCGAGGCTCACTTTAAATTCCACTGATGCGTATTCAGGGTCTTTTGTGGCATTTAGAATATTGAATGATGATTTGATGATTGATGGTGGAACATCCAATTCGTTCTGTTTATATTTATTCTTTGCCTTGTGGTCGGTGGATGGAGAACTTTTTTGCTATCATCAGATTATCTCCCCACTACCTCAGATAGTCAACGACAAAATCAGTGCTTCATGGGGAGTTATGAAGTCTGTCATCTGAAAATTACGACGAAAAACCAAAGCTCATCAGCCATTTATATTTTTACTCGACTATTACGACCCCGTTAGCTTAGAATCTGATGTGTTAGACTGTTGGAAATTAACTGAGAACTATCAACATCTTCAATTATTCTATCCAGTTGATTAAAAAACACAAGAACCCCCAAAATATTTGACAGTCCAAGCTAAACTAAAATTGCCCCACTTGAACTACTAGAACTTATTTCAGAATCGCAACACAGCCTGTAATTTCTTTTCATTCAATTCCAACTCATTTGTACACCCTCAAGGGGCAAAATATAGCAGATTTAACACCAAAATATCTCAAAACGTTTGGGGGTCCAAAACAACTGAACTCTACCTATGCAAATACTAATGGGTATCTGAAACAAGCACTATCAGGATAACTTATTAGTAATACACAGACAGATTTCACTGTTTTGTGAGCTAAATAACGATCCATTCTAAGTTTTAGATCTTACAGTTCACTTAATAAACCAGGATTCGTACTAATATTCTATATGATTGATACTAATTTCCAGGATTCATAATTATTATAGTGCATATAGTGTAACAAAAAAATAATAGCCTAATTTGGAGGTAAATATAACTTGGTTGATTCTCCATGAAAAACATGTCGGAATAGATCACTAGAAACAAAATTCCATATCATTAGCTTGACTTTGAACAGCAAGCGTTAATCAAGAAGACAGTAGATTAGACTAAGTTAAATCTCTAAGAGAGAGAATTTTTAAAACGTGTACACGAAAAAGATCTCTATGGAAACAACTGAGACTTATCAGTAGTATTGATGATAAAAGTATCAACATGAGGGGCTTCTAAACTAGCAGTGCGTCACCGTTTCAGCAATGTGAGAGGCTTAGCTTATGCTGCTGTAAATCTTAGAATGGAGTAGGCAATATGTTTCAGAATGAGAGTAATTATAGTTGTCAACTACATTATAGTCATGCTCCACTTCATTTCGAGAAGGTTTAGGCTAGAAGGAAAGAGATGAATGATATATAGTAGTGTCTGTCATGTATGTCTATGCGGCGAGGGAGGCGTTGTCTATTCCGATGACCTTTTACTCCACTAAAGCTTAGGTTAACTATGATTAGTTGGTTGGTTCACTGTTGGACAAGGATAATACGGTTTGACTGCGTTCTCCGCAGACTTCAGGTGCGGGTTATGATATTAGGGGCACGGATGAGTGGATAATAGCGTCACAATACACCAGCTACGGTAATTCGGAAAGAAACGGATGCCACGAGAGTACAATAACTATCAAACCAAGGCGTGGTTACCGATTTAATTTTTAAATAGCACTAATAAAAGAACGTGTCTAACTTCACATATTACACACTAAACTGCTCCTACTCACAAAATATCTTCCCGTCCGACGCGGAACTTCAAATATGATTGATAATTTTAAGATAAATAACTATGAAATGTATTGTTTCAGCAACTGCACGATCTTTGAGCTGGTAACAAGTGATTCAGCATAAAGTTAGAAACAGCAAAAACGACTTGTACTCACCACCAGCTTTCCTCATATCTTCGACTCCATGCGCAGAATGAACATTCATAACTATAATAAAAAACCTTTTTACATACAATTTCTATTAATCAACCCATACAGAGAGATTTTTTATTGTTTATTTATTTAAATCATTCATAAGCCTTGTGTTACCAATCCTCTGGATGGGATCACATACCTAAACTTCTCCTGATACTACTCACACATCTCTGTAACACAGGATATAAGTAAAATCTACCTTCTGATGACTTTGTTACCTTATTAGTATAGAAAATACAGAAATATAAATTAAAGTAACCTTTTTGTTTATCAATATGGTCTATGCGAGGTGTTTACTCATACTCACATTTCAATCAGTTGTGAAGCTCAGGACCCTGTGTTGCTTTCTGTTCAGAATCTGATTGAGTTTTACCGGCAGCAATAACTGCATGTCAAAATAACATTAATTCAGTATCAAAACATCGACATAGTCACCAAATTCAATTTCGAATGAAGTATAGTATAGTTTCCTATGGTCGTAGACCAAGGAGCTCACCGTTTGCCTATTATTGATATGTTCAGGGGTGTTTCCGCCATCCTGGCGGCTCTTCAGCGAGTTGCAACGGGTGTTTTTCCAATACTGAATTGCACAAGCTGTCTGAAATACCAGGATTTTAATAACTAAACTAAATTTGAAACAAATTTACAACAAAAATATTTCCCGGGAGACAAAAGGGGAGAGAAAACTAATTTCTAAACCTGATATCGAACACTTTTAAAATTCTTAATTAGATTTCAGTTATCTGAAATCATAGTAGCTTTTGATTCTAATAAAAACTTCCCTAATTTGAGTACTAATAAGAGATTAACTATGACTAGGCTGTTGAGGAGTTATGTACTAAAAACAACAAAATCAACTTCTTACTCACGTTTTAATTTTGCTATGTCGCTCTAAAAGACCTCCGTCCCTTTTGTATCAGTTTGAGCACTCTTTACATAATAATATAACAGAATTTTGATTTAAATATTGTTAAAATGACAAAAAATACATAATTATTAGACCGACGTTCCATCAATGTATCTAACCATTTACGGTAGCGAAATGAGTAGTTGATGATGATGTCTTATCACTATAAACTACTCACACTTGCTTTGCTTTGAAGGCGGATGATAGCAAACTCGATAAAGTTCCCAATAAGCTTTGTCCACATTAGCCATTCACGTTGACCTCTCATTTTTTATCTAAATAACGGGAAACAAGGTTTTTATCAGTGCTGAATATCACCTGATCGAGTCTCCTCTCCAATATATTACCCTTTTTTTAATATAAATGTTATAATTAATGATATAAATTTTAAAAAAATAATATTAACTTTGCCGCCTCGCTTTTTCTGTGCTTTCAACTATTTCAACTTAACTAGTTGACAATTTAATTAAGAATTTGAAAATGAATACAACAATGTTTATTATGATAGCCTGATATACTAAAAGAGAAAAACAAAATTCATCAATCCACCACTCTCAGATTTCCCCGGCTTTAATTCACAGGAGTAGTCATTGTTCAGCTTCTACAACACCACATGCATTTTTATATGCATGTCATGCATTTAGTAGCGTCATGCATGAAAGTGAGTCTAATCGAATAAAATGGCATGATTAAATATATTACACAAATGACAATTACATTTATGGATTGCATTAAATGTTTGATAATTATTTTTCGAGGATTAAGGCAAAACTCATGCCATTAAAAGTTACTTTGCCATTAACTTCTGCTATATAGTTTTGGAGAGGTGATGATTCGGAGGGAAAGTCTCATATTATTATGAAAACCTTGATCTAACTCCAGACGTTTAAGAACAATTCATCTAAGAACATCTGAGTATTCATCCGCGAATCAGAGTTAGTACTTGAAAAAAATGAGTGAAATTGATGCAAGCATACGTATTATAGTTTTTAACAGAAATCGAGTGACTTCCGTGATGAGTAATTCTTACATGTTTTGTATTTACTTTTCTCCACATAAAGCTTTCCCATGATGCTGATATTTTACATCTCGGACGTGTGTGTTCGGTTAATTACGTAATTTTTTTTGATAAAGCTCAGCCCAGAATCAGAATCATCGCATCTTAAACTGTAGAAATGGATGCACCTTTTATAGAATACATGCATATAAAATGTCATATAGCAAGCAAGCATTTGCGTGATACTCGTCCTCATCGAAAACCTGAGGTTATCATGAGGTGTCTCTGAGAAACTGTAGGTTACGACTTCATTGAAATTATTTATTTCTGCAGCAATGCGATGTTTAGCATGAGCAAGCCAGTCTGGAACTACCAGAAAAGAAGACAAATGCATATGACTTCAACGCAAAAATATCTAGAGGTTATGATGTAATGATATTTGCCAACGCCACCGAGATTTTATGGTTAGATGAACCACCCTTGCCACTGTGGGTTCAGATTTGAATGGACGGAGTACTGAAAATTAAAAAAAATAGGCTTGAGTTGAGACCTAATGAGGAGAAACCATGGTACACTTAAATTGGAATGATCAACAATTTTTTGAAACGGTTGCCGAGGATCAGGTGTCTGGAAAGCAACCAATTAGTAAATTCTTCATTTCTACTCTTTATTCAGAGTTGGTTGTAGAGATGAGGAAAATTTGGCTGACTGTAACTCATTCATGTGCTTATTTAAATGTTGCTTAATTTAAAGGATATCAGTGAAGCACCATGAGCGTGTTTCTCAGTTACGCAATCTTTGTTCCTGGTGAACATTTTAAGCATGAATTTAAAACAATCACAGGGATCACTACGCCAGGGAATGATTTTTGCTATAAACAAAGACAGTGTCATACTATTTATTCAGACTTAATGGAACACAGAAACAACAAGGAATGACTAAATTGCGCAACATAAAACGGCGTCGTGTATCAATTAGCATTTAATCCTCAACAGCTTTTATAATATGCAGAAAACATCCAACCTTATACAACATTTCAAAACAGACTCAAATTATGCTTCATGAACTCGAATGCCCTTCAAGCACATCTTGCATCCTCGGCAATTAATTTTAACAGTTTGCTGTCAAGTGATTTATCCTGTGGTCTATGACCATCCATAATATTGCAACCAAATAACAATCTAACTTAAAGACTGGAAACTGGACCTTACTCGACACACATTACATTTCAACTCAAACCAAAAGTTTATATTATTCATCCAACAAATTTTCACTCATAACTTATCAGCTGTATATTCCAAATGAAAATGGACTGGAGCAGTCATTTCATTAGGTGCAATTCATTTCAATTCCATCAACAGTTGACCGTTTAGATAATTCAGTTGAATAACAATTTTGTTAAACGAAGAATGAACAGGCTCACTACTCTCACTAGACTGTCATGTTCTAATTTATTATTTCATAGGTACACTGACTTTAGACAGACCTACCCCATTATTTTAGCTTTTAAACCATCATCGTCATTTTTTGTTTGCACACAAAATAACATCACACGATTCCTATCTCCATCCCTGACTAATCAAACAACTTTACGTAACCTCTCAGATCAGATCCACTCTCTCGATTTCTCAAGTATAAATAGTCAAGCACCCAACTTTTATTTAGTCTGATTCATCAGCATCATCTTCACTTGTCCGTGCTTATTTCAACCAATTGCTACGTGGATGTTACAAAAATGTACAAGTTGTTCCGTTTTCTTTTAGCCACTTAAAGCAAGTCAAAATCTCTGAAAACTTTTGCAGTTGTGCAGAATCGTAATAAAAATAGAAATAATAGACTAGAAACTGCAGAAGGATTCGTCGCTTATTCTTCTGGTTACAAAATGGTAAGAATTTAGAATAAGAAATGTTTTTATTTACGTTTTATGCATTAAAATACGCTTAGGATTTAATAATATTTTCCCGATTTGATTTGTACGTTTACAGATCCGCAAAAGATCAAAAGTTGACACAACAACCATGCGGAACGAAAGGCCAATAGCTGGTTTACTCAATCCAATAACTTTTTGGGGTGGACTCACTATCTGTGTGGCATTATTCTTCACCACTCCAGCAAGCTCATCTGGACTCATTGATGAGATTGCCAACAACAAAATATACGAGGTCTTTCTCCAAGTGAACGAAATTCTGGTTGAATTCCTCAATATAATTGAGAGATTGGAGTCGGCCAACAACACAACCCCTTTTATTGCCGTTAATGAAAGCGCAGAAACAGTTTTACGCAAAGTAATTCAGCAATTTCCCATTCTCAAACAGCCCCTGAACATTCTCAATGCAAATGGAGTTGATTTCAATACCGTTGACAAAGCTGGGAACTCTTCGCTCTTCATTACGTCGTCTTTTGCCACCTTGAAACATTTTGGAATGAAATGGGATACCAGGAATAAAAATAGCGACACTTTCCTGCATGCTGCTGCGCTACATGGTGATTTAGAAGCAGTAAACTTTTTCCTTTCAATGGGGAGTGATGTAAACGTTCAAAATTTGGATTGGCGAACGCCTTTACATCAAGCGATACTCTCAGCCAATATCTCAAATAATACGGTTGACATTGTTAATAAACTTTTGAGATCTGGTGCAAAAGCTAACATTTTAGATAAGCAAGGAGAAACTGCACTGCAACTGGCGAACAGGATGACTACCAAAAATTACGAAGTGAAAAATGTGATAGTGAACGTTTTAATGGACGCTTTCAATAAAAGATTGACAAACATTATCGGTGAACTTGAGCAGCTCAAGACTAATTCATCTGAAATTTCAAGAAAATTATTTCAGATTGTTCAAACAGAAGATTTGGGCACAATCAAAAGCATTCTTTCTCATGTTGGAAATAGCTCAAAAGTCACTGAAATTTGGGACGAGGAAAACCACTCATTGCTCCATGTTGCTATCAAGTGCCAAGATTACTCTGTTGTGGAATATTTATTAAACACCGGAGGATTCGCAAAAAATCTAAATGATTCCAAATTCAATGCAAACTTAGTTCAACTCTGCATGGAAGGTATCAATGAGGTATGGCCAGCAGCGTTTGAACAGAAATTTAAAATTTTGCAGTTGCTTTTTAGCATCCAGCCAGACCTGATTGAATCCACGGTCGTAGAAAGCAATCCATTTGTATACATGAGAGGAACACCTCTTCTTTATGCTGCGAAATGTGCATTTAGAAATAGTGGAAAAGTGGAGTTAATTCAAATGCTGATGGATAACAAGGCAAACGTTAATGCTTCATCTTTTTACGATAACCAAACGGCTCTTCACTTGGCAGCTTATTATAACAACCCCATAAAACCAACCTTCGTGCAAATCATGAAGATTCTGATTGAAAATCATGTAAATGCAAATGCCGTGGACCGTTGGGGCAATACGTTTTTACACTATGTCGCAAAACCATCAAGAGCGCGTCTGGTGGACAGTGCCACTCCAGCTGTGCTTCATGAAACGGTTGAGTATTTGGATTCAATTAACAATACGGATTCCTTCACCATTAGAAACGGAAGGGGAGAAACAGTTCTTTACAACGCAGTAGAGAAATTGGAAGTTCAGAATGAGACGCTGGAGATATTTCGCAGACGTGGCGTTGATTTTAATGCACTAAATAACCATCACCAATCCATTTTGTTCGAGTCACTTTCCTGGAACAGGAATGGATCCCTTTCTCAGAATTTGATTGCATTTGGAGCTGATTGGCGACTAAGAGACGACAGGCAAAATACGGTTCTCCATGTTGCTACTCGCTGGGGTACTTTGAATGCCGTTAAAATATTCATTCAGCTTGGGGCTGATGTGAATGCTCAGAATAGCGATGGGAATACACCACTGCACTCAGCGGCTGAGGTTTTGTACCCTTCTCTATCTGCAAATTCGAATTTAATTGATTGTGTGGAAGAACTTTTAAAGAACGGAGCTAACGAACACATTAGATCCAAATCTGGGCAGTTAGCTATAGACGTGGCTTATCAAAGTATGCAGAGAAGATTTCAGTTCGTGAAAGTTACTATTATTCAGCGTAAGCTGCTTCAATCGCATCGAAATGCGGTTCTCCACGTTGCTGCCAATTTTGGAATGGTGGATGAGCTCAAATTAGCCATTCGTTTTGGGGCTGATGTCAATGCTGTGATTAATTCTTCTGGGGAAACTCCACTCCACTACGCGTTTTTAAACAGGGATGAAATTACTACATTGGGCTAGTGAGTGAGCTTGTAAATCATGGAGCTAATGGCAATATTCAAACCAAAGCAGGGGATTTCCCGAGAGACCTAGCTCAACGAAAACTGGCTCAATGGGATAAATTGGATGATGGGGTAATGGATTTACTTGAAAATATGGCAAATCGACCCAGTTTTAACACAGTGGAGGTTTTAGAAAACCAATTTAATGAGTCAATTAAATTGAGAAACATTCTTGATGAGCTTGAGCAGCTGAAAACAAGTCGTTCATTTAATAAAAGAATATTTCAAATTGTTCACACTGAACATTTACACATAATCAAACGTGTTCTTGACCACATTGGAAATAGCTCAGATGTTACAGCGATTTGGGATGAGGATCTCTACTCTCTGCTCCACGTTGCTGTCAATTATAGAGACTATTCAATGTAGAATATTTACTAAACAGTCAAGGATTCGCTAGGAAACTAAGTGACGCTGAATTTAGCTCGGCCTTGCTTTCATTTTGTATGAAAAATATCGACACTGTATTGCCCAAAACGTTTGAACATAAATTCGAATTCTCAAACTGCTCTTTAGCATCCACCAGATCTGATTGAAACCAGTTTTTATACTTTGGACGCATGAAAATGGCGAGCTAGTACCTCTACTTTATTCCACCACAAGGAAATTTAGCAACGGTAAAAACTGGAGTTGATTCAAATGCTGATTGATAAAAATGCGAACATTAACGCAAGAAATAGTGCTAACAAAACGGCACTTCACTTGGCAGCGAAGTTATAAATTTTTTAGAACAACTCTCTTCAAATGTTTCGCATTTTGATTGAAAACCAAGCGGATGTAAATGCTGTTGACATTTCGGGCAACACATTTCTCCACATTGTTGCTGACAAGTGTACTCCAGCTGTGCTACATGAAACGGTTGCGTATTTGGAATCTTTAAACAAAACTGAGTTATTCAACATTAAAAGCAGATACTCAAACCAAACAGTTCTTTTCAGAGCCGTCATGAAAATGGACGTTTGGAATGAGACGCTGGAAATATTCCACAAGCACGGGGCTGATTTAAATGCAATTGATTGGGATGGCTACTCCATTTTGCTCGCGGCAATTGAGTTTGGAAGAAGTGGTTCAGTTCTAAATTTTGATTGAATTTGGAGCTGACTGGAGGTTAAAAACAAGCGGAGAAAATACAGCTCTCCATCTCGCTGCAAGACATGGGAATTTGGATGCGGTCAAGTTATTATTACATCTTGGGGCTGATGTCAATGCTCTGAATAGTGATGGAAATACACCGTTTCAAGAAGCATTAAGGTATGATTGGGTGGTCAAAAGATTGGAAATAGTCAAAAGAGCTTATTAATTATGGGGCAGACTTCAACGTTAGATCCAAATCAGGGAACTACCTTTAGACATGGCTCAACGCTTTTGAATGTATACGCAGCGAATTTTGGAAATGAAATCATTCAGATGTTTAAAGGTAAACAATATACTCCTCTCCATTTGGCTGCCTTTCGGGGTAACTTGGAAATGGTGAAGAAATTAATAAAACTTGGGCTGACGTAAACGCAATTGGTTCAAATATGGAGACACCGTTACACTCTGCGTTTCGAATAATGATGAGGTTGTTACTCAATTGGATTTGGTCAGCGAGCTTGTTAACCATGGAGCTAATGGAAATATTCGAGCTGAATCAGGGGTTTTTCCAATTGACCTTGCTTATCAAAAATTGGAGAATGGGAAACTAGAGGATGGAATTATTGAGTTGCTGGAAAATATGAAAAATCGACCCAGTTTTAATAGCACGGAGGTTTTAGATGGGGCACTCAATAGTGAAGTTAAATTGAAAGCTGTTCTTGATCAGCTCAAGACAAATTCAGTTGAAATTTCAAGGAAATTATTTGAGATTGTTCACAGTGAAGATTTGGACACAATCAAAAGCGTTCTTTCTCATGTTGGAAATAGCTCAAATGTCACTGAAATTTGGGACAAGGAAAACCACTCGTTGCTCCATGTTGCTGTCAAGTACCGAGATTATTCAATTGTGGAATATTTATTAAACACGGTAGGATTCGCTAAAAAACTACAAGACAATCCAAGAGTGACAAATATTCTTGGTGAGCTTGAGCAGCTCAATTCATCAGAAACTTCAACAAGATTAATTGAGATTGTTGAAACTGAAGATTTGGACACAATCAAAAGCGTTTTTTCTCATCTCGGAGTTAGATCAGATTTCCATGAAATTTGGGCCAGGAATAGAGATTCGTTGGTCTATTTTGCCAGAAAATACGGCAGAAAGTCTGTTTTGGATTATTTACGCAGCATCCGGATTGCAGAACCACCAAACCAAAATTTTAGCAAGTTTACCACTGACTTGGTTAAACTGTGCATGGATAATATGAATTCAGTATTGCCAACAGGGTTTGAACATAAATTCCAAATTCTCCAGCTGCTTTTCAGCATCCAACCAACGTTGATTGAATGCGAGGTTGAATTGTATGGTTTATATCTGCAAAAAGAAATGGGAACTCCTCTTCTATATTCTAACGCACTTTTATTTACAAACGGAAACCAGCTCAAGTTGGTTCAAATGCTGATTGATAACCATTCAAACGTTAACGCCAGAACTCCGGAAAGGAGAAGCACAGCGCTGCAGTTGGCAGCGTATTTCAACCCATCTGCTCCCGACCTAGTGAAAATCATCAAGATTTTGGTTGAAAATCATGCGAATGCAAATGCTCGTGACTATTGGGGCAATACACTTCTTTACATTGTGGCAGAAAAGTCTACTCCGTCGTTGTTTCATGAAACGGTGGTGTATTTGGATTCTATAAACAATACGTACTCTTTCAACCGAGAGATTCTTTACAAAGCAGTTTCAACATGGACGTTCGCATGAGACGCTGGAAATACTACAACGTCGTGGGTTGATATCCTTGCAACTGTTAACACGAATTGTGCCATTTTGTGTACTGCAATTTGCACCGGAAGGAGTTATTCATTTCTCAAAAATTTGATTGAATTTGGAGCTAAATGGAGGCAAGAGAAATTCGGAGATACATTTCTCCATCTTGCAGCCAGTAGGGTAATCTGGATGCTGTGAAGCTCTTGATACAGCTTGGGAGTGATGTTAATGCTCAGAATGGAAAAGGGAAATACCCATTGTACGAAGCTAAAATACCATTGGGTAGCTACAAAATTAGATTTGGTCCAGGACTCATTAGTCACGGAGCCGAAGTTAATATACGTAACCATTCGGGGGAACTTGCAATTGACGTGGCTCGCATACCTCGTTGGTACGGCATATAGAAGACGGAATTGTTCAACTGCTTAAAAAACATGGAAACCAAACCAATTAAGTGCCTAATTAGGATTTTTGTCAGGTTTATTATATTATTTTTATAAAACTATGAATTATTCATAAAGTCTTTTTAAATAAATGGATTAAAAAAGAAATCGTCAATTTTTGCACAAAGTTTCAAACTCCAATAGTCATTTATTAAACACTAAGATTGCACCATCTTCTACTTGTTAATAAGCATACACCAAGCTGTCTTTTATGACCAAAATGTGTCTAAAAACGAAATCCTAAAACCCTGCAATGCCCGATCACGACCCGCATTAGATACCTGAGTAAACGGAAAAATAATATTAAGATATTAATGGCAGTTTAAAATTGCTTCGCCAAAAACTTATATTCACTATGTAAAACCCTTATTAATTGACTTACCTTAGCATTTTAAAAGATTTTATGGGCAGCACATTCTTACATTCTTACTTCATTTTTGCATCAGCATTTTTAAATCTTTCACCATAAAAATGGACAACGACTTCACTGGAGATTAATAGTTACAAAAAAACTTTTATGGGGCAATGCGAACTCCCTATCAAAATCTTTACAATATCAACCATCGCAGGTGCTTTATTCCGAAAACTTGTCTTCAATTTTTTTGCGTTCGCTAATTTCAGTTTATTCATGATTTTTTTTTGTGTATTATTTTTTGGTTAAAAATCCTTCCAACGTTCTCCTGCGAAGCTTCTCGTTGTATCTCCCTGTGTTTTTTATTGAGCTAGCAACCAGCCCTCCTACTTCACATTTGTTTTCATCGTGTACCTCAATTGAATGTCATTCAGTGAGCTGGAATTGCTCTCTGTAAATAGGTGGCATGCCAAAAATTGGTTTAAAATTTTGTTTTTAAAAATCAGCCTAAAATTTGGCTAAAAATAATTTGCCCGCTCCAACCTAATCTTATCGCTATTTGGGCGGTGAATTATCAGCAACCCATTGAGGTAAAAATTGAAATAAGTTTTCAGTCGCCGTTCAATAGTGTGAACGTACAAAAATTGTATTTGATATATGTATATTTTTGTTTTATGCATGAAATCCAAAAATTACTTTCTTACAATTAAAAGGTACGGTAACTCATATTTTATTATGGACTAGTATCTAAACTCTATCACTTAACATTTTATTATGGACTTTCACCGCATGGCGGGTTTTCCATCCTATTTATACGTTTAGTCAGTTATGTGCAACAATGTTTCGGAACAAAAGAAATAGTCGAAAAAGTTAAGTGTGTATTCACAGAAACCAGTGACACATTTTACCAGGCTAATTTCCTGTTCAATAATTAAAACACCAATTGAAATTACCAGCATAGCAGCCCAGAATATAACTACTGCTCTAATTTTAGTAATCTCAACAGTCTCAGGTTTTCCTCTCACGCTATCGTGGTGCAACTTTCTCCTTAGCAGATAATGCCAACTTTCCCACTCGTTCCATTTGTAGAATAGACCAGATGCCACGATTTTTTGGATAGATTCCTTGAGCCAGTACTGATTTTCAGTTTTAGTTAGCCAACTCCACAACCTCTTATGAAACGTTTGAGCAATTATGAAGCAATGAAATTGATCGCTGGTTTCCCTAATAAATTTCTGGATTTTAGGTTTACCAAACTTAAGGTTGGATGTATGAAAGTAATAACCAAGCGCTGCACCTGATTTAGTCACCATTTTACGTATTTACCTAAACTGACTTCAACTGGTGACACATAAAAGGCTACTTCTGTTGATACACCAAAAGATTTGAATTCGTTCCCAAATACTTCCTTTGGAGTTTGCAATGACGGAGTAAATGATCTTGTATCCGTGCTCTACAAATTCCTTGATGGTGCTGATCTCGCCTTTGGGTACAGGTGTGACCGTAACAATGCTAGTTAATCCATTTGAGTAGAGTTGCGACATCAGAAATGCCATTGAATAAATCACGATAAAATGGCGAGGATTGACTGAGCCCCCAAAAACACCAGCGATAAGCCCCAAGAAATCCTCAACAACTTTCCCAGCTTTAGTATGATGCATAAAACAGGTAAAGAATGCAAAACAGATTACGCTAATTGTTAACATCCAGATACCAAAGCTGAAAGGGTCGTACCACAATGAAAAGTTGGCCAGTTTTTCTTTATTTTCATTCCTTCTGGGGCAATAAACGACGGAATTAGAATCTACACGATGAAAATGCATGTTACCAAGGTCATGTGTAGGTACATTCCAAAATGAAACGGTTGCAACGATTATTTCTGGACCTTCATAAACAAAGTCAAACTTTGAATTTCTGCGGTTATCTAAGTCGTGCCTGAATACGGAAAGTGAAAAGTTGTGGATTGTTGACAAAAGGAAAATAGTCATGATGTCTTGGTCGCATCTGTAATTCATCCGGTTTTTGAGCTCAGGCAAACGTTTTTGGCATCTTTTCAATAAATATAAACCAATCAGCAGTCAAAAATGTCATTGCAAATAGGTTTTTTCCGTTTCCATTCCTAAACAGGGATCGATGAAGTGCGTGCATATCTGATTGGCTCCACATTTCAGCAAAGTTGGTTGCAACCAAAGGGGCAGATGAGCAGTAGTCACGGCAGATGATTGTTACTGAAATATTTTGTGGCACGCATTCAAATTTTTTAGGAAATGTGAGAATTACCTTTAGCGCTGGAAATGTTTGAAAATTGGAATGCCAATTTGCAAGAAGTGTGTTTGCACGATCAAGTCTTGTTTTAGAGACTGTGGAAACAGCGGAATATTCCCACACAAAGATAAACATGGTACGTGACGGTACAAGAAATTCACATAAAGTACGAACAGGTCTGTTCATACTATTGAAATCATCTCCAAGTATGATTGGACTGATGACCACATTAAACGTGTTGGAATATCTGTAATGTTCCCGTTTGAGTCCAGTTCCTGTTTGGACGTTTGTGAAGCTCGGCAAGAGCGACACATCTGGAACAAGACTGTCATTTGCGATTTTAGTGGAATTGAAGAAGAAGAGCACATAGTTCTCCCAATTGGTATTCAAGTGAGGAAAAAGGCGTGATAAGCACTGAGAACAAACTGCATGCGAATTTGGAGTGAGCAACATTACTAGTAAATATACAGCTTTCATTATTTAACTGTTTGAGAATCCTCAGTTTCGAGAAAAAAATCCGTATTTTGCTTGATATATAAGTTACTGAAACGAGTTATTGTTGGGTGACATTTTTGAAGCATGGACTAAACCAAATTTACAATAAACAAAACTCTCATACGCATGATTTTTTAAATTATAAAACAAGACCGCAATTTACGATTGTAAAAAGTCTGTAAATGGGATGATGCTATAAGTAATGAAACCTTTTATAGCAACGTTTTTGTTCCGAAGAAATAAATAGACTTTCAATTCGTTTCGTACTTCTAAGCAGACTGAGTGTCCTTTGTATTTCAGACTAAAACTATCGTGCTAGAAAAGTTGACACGTAGAGTAAGACATCCGGTTGACCTGTCTAGAATCAAGTAAAACACGAACAAGCCATGGTTTAAAAACCCAATTTCAAAAATATCTTTAGGAAAAAACGGCGCGTGGCTTTCGTGCACGTAACAAAACCTGTTATTTTCACTACCAATCAATATTTTTATCCGGCCACCGGATGCTTTTTCAATTGGTTTTTTTACAAACCTTAAAAACTTGTTTTGCCCGACTGCCTGGAGTCTGAATATTTGCTTATCATCAGACACTGAAATATAGTCGTCTATGCTGGCATGCAAATGGTTTAAAAATAAGTTTCCAATTTAAAGAATCTGTTTTTGAAGGTATATGACAAATATTTCAGTTTTCCAAGACATCATTTATTTTTCTACTTTCAACGTGTTCTATTGAACGCTGTAATTTATTATTTAAACACCAGTATAAATATTTGTGTGTATTCAAAACCAGGCTTTTTCCGGTGATAGTTTTTCATATCCGAATAAAAACTAAACAACACGTGGATATTCAATTGATTTTAAGTGTGTCAATGTAAAATTATTAAAGTATTAATAAAAGATTTTCAAAAATAAATTATTTCAATCCATTTTTACATATATGCAAGGGTGGGTAATCAATTGATTAGGTAATCCAATCTAATAATCGGATTGATTGATTAAATTAATCTTTAATCAGTAATCTGAGGATGAACAGATTCTGAAATTAATCAGTACTCAATTAATCTGATGAATTCCTCCAAGCGACTTAATCTTTAATCATTAGAAATCTATCCCGGCGTGTAAGCGTGTAACACGAAAACAAAGGAAAACTTAAACCTATTAATGAATTACTCAAGTCATGGTGTCACAATTATGCGTATGATATTGAAAAAACTAATCAACTAACTAATCGGATTAGTTAATCTTTAATCATTAAAATCAGGCGAAAAATAAAACACTTAATCAGTAATCAGATTACTTTTTCTTCCTAAAATAATACAATTAATCATAATCTGATTAATTAAAAATACCAAGCATAATCTCTAATCTTTAATCGAAAGAAAATTTTTCATTGATTACCCACCCTTGCATATATGTGCCAGTTTGAATTAGCTACTGTTTGCATAAGTTCTTCATCATAACCAAAATCAAATTCAATAGGGGTTTGGAACCTGGTATTCTTATAATTTGAATTTGCATTTATTTCCCATTTGTTATGTAATTTAATTCCTTGCACAACTCTGTGGTGCTAAATTATAACTTAAAAGAATGCATATTGGCTATTCAATAATGCATATTCATTATGGCCTTCAGACACAATAGCTTCTTTTGAATGAATTTTTCTTGAGCCAAGGATAACTGCAAATTTCATTATTCTGAAACTTAAAGGATCTAAATTATAATTTATGCTTGGCTAAAGCAAGCTTATTTTTCAATAAAAACATGTTCTTCCAAGATATCCTACGGCGGTTCAGAAACCGGAGATTGAGACAAGGATTCTGGTTTACTACGCTGCTCTGCTTTCTTATCATCTGGAAAATTAGGAGAGATGAAGGTAGCTAAATAATTTAAGCGTGTAAAAGAATATGCTAGTATCTAGATCTTTTCCACTTTTTATTTTGTAGATTTAATAAGGATCAAGGAGTAAAATGCAGAACTTTGTGACTACATTCTACAAAACCATTTAATCCCTCCTGCATTGATAGAAATGCCTTATAACCTGAATAACAGCAGAAGTGTCTATCTCGCACATGATGAGGTTCACGCAGCGCTGCTACAAACGCTTAAAAAATATTCAATCGTAAGTTTCAAAATAAATTGACAATGAATTCTAACATTTATTTTTAATTTATCCTTTAATTTATATAAAAATAGGAGACTGGATTTTCATGAGGCTGGAGCTTGATGGTGAATATTTGAGCCATACTCTGGAGTTAGAAATGTATCGGGGTTGGACTGGTCTTTTGGTAGAAGCCTCTCCAAGTTTGCTACCTCAACTCAGGTCTAAAATGAGAAAGTCTTGGATAGCTGGTGTTTGCCTGACCACGGCTGATAATGTTACGGTAATTTTTTTATAAATAAATTGAGTAAATATGCATTTTTACAAGCAATCGTTTTTGGGATTTTAGGTCGAATTTGTAACAAAATCTAACCAAAAGAAGCATGGATGAGAGGCAACAGCCGAATAGATCCTAGCGAACGCACCGTTAACGCACTTCCACAAGATTCAAGCCATAGCTCCACAAATCAGAAGGGAAAGTTTATTGCTACAAACTTGAAACCATTTTATCAGCTCTAAATGTCACCCAAGTGGATTTACTAGTTTTGGCTGTGGAAGGTCATGAGTATAAAATTTTGGAGGTGCATGATTTCTACACAATTCCAATCAAGGTCATCGCTGTAGAGACCTGGGTTATGGCAGAGCCATTTGAGATGCTGACCTCGTTAATCGAGAAGAATGGATATGAGCTGGAATTTAGAAGCAACACGGATGCTATTTTTGTGCTAAAGTAATTATAATTACAATGAATTCTAAAACTTACACATTCCTAAACAGCACTAAGAAATCTATTGCAATAATAAAATCTTTATATACAAATAAATTTGGTTTCGGCGATTTATTGAGGAATTGGTAATTGATTGCTTAGAAAGTTCATTATCTTTTGATCCAAGAGGTTAGTGTTTAGTGATCTGGCTATTAAAATAATTATTATATGATTGAGAAATGCATTATCGACGTTATGATTGTGAATTATATTAATTTTCCGTTTTTAAATGCATAAATACATTGAATTGGCTGATTTGAATTATATTTATTGTAAAACGCATCTTTTTTATACCAATGAATACACAACACAGCAGCACGATAAGGGAAAAAGTTAGTCTGGAGTGAAAAGAAGATAAGCAAGTAAATTAATAAAATGAAATCTTTCACGAAGGATGCGGTGGCCGAGATGAGAAAGGCTGTGGTTGTGAACGAGATGTAGGCTCCTGGTGGCGTGGAGGAGCTAACTGGAGGAGATCTTGTTGAGGATGAATTTTCCTTCCGCTTGTCAGGAACAGTTCATTTCTTGTTGCAGAGATCCGTCCCGCAGCTGCAGGTTTAGAGCGCGTCTCCAACGCTGGTGCATTTTTCAAGAGATCCTCCCCAACAGGAATGCGCTAGCTTCCAGGGATTGCAACCCCGCTCGATGGCTATGTCAGTTCCGGTACGGTTCAATTTTTCGAAGCAGCCATGCGGACAGCTCGAGATTTCCTCGTTGGTTGGGAAGGTCAGGTTGGTCCCGTGGCAGAGGGAGGTGATGGTGTTCCCTAGTGGGACTGAGCAACTGTAGCATTTCACATCTGAAAAATAATCAACAATTTTTAATAAAAAAGTCCTCAAGCTCAGGATTTCTAGAATCAATTTAGAAAAAATGTTTTTTTCGTATCATTTTACCTTCTGGAAACCCGCTTTTCAACAGCATCATGAAAACCGGAAGGATAAGCGAGAAACATCTTCCTTGAGAAGCCATTATGACATCAATTTTGATTAGATTTAGTTAAAATTGTAAAAAGTCGGGATTTGGAATAAAGTTGAGTTGAAAATTTGTAAGATAATTAATATCTTGTGACCATGACGTGGGATCAGTTTGGGTTGACGGAGAAAGTGCATTTGGAAGTGACGCAATTCCTCGCTAAGACAACAAACCTCCTTCGCACGCGCTTTAGATTCTGCTCAAATTCAAGTCAACCAGATTTTGCTGAAAGTGCTTTCTCCATCTCGGCGTGCATTCATTTTCCTTCTCTGAGCTAACGGAAATGAGCTTTGAGCTATTTATGAATGTAAGATAAAAGAGGAAGTAATTTACTATCCAAGAGTTACCTTTCATTTAAAAATCATGTCAAACGTAAAGAAGCAGACGGAGAAATATTTGATTTCACTGGACTCTGATGATGAGGAGGATGAAAGAGAGTACTAGAGGCAGCTATATCACCTTCGAAGCGGAAACTACATCTAACTCATCCACGGCAATTTTGGAAGACACGCTGGATGTTAAAAAGCTGTCCGAGCCGGTTCTCAGAAGCATCGTAGCATCATAGTCACAAGTGCCAGCACAAACCTGTGAAACTGATATTTAAAACACCATTCTAGAAACTGGAGAATGAGCAGAAAAGTGGACGAATCCAAGCTGACGCGCAGTGTGAGAGAGGAAAGAGAGGAATCAGCTAGAGAGATAAGCTCTGGACACAAATAGAAGAAACAGTTTTGTCCTGAGAGCCCAGAACATTCGGATTTGTGGAACCTGAACGACAATGAAGAGAGCAGAAATACTGGCTCCAATCCAAGAGCATTCACTCCTTCCAAAGCCCCTGTCAACTACGCTTCCTCTGACTAGCCTCCAAGGCTAAACTGCTTCTCCTCCCGTCCACATGCAGTGGACAAGTCGAAATCCCACCTAGGAACTTTTTGCACCTGTGGCCTTCAATTTGACTCCCTCAACAAGATGTACACCCACGG
>LJIJ01001573.1:0-40987 GCA_001718145.1 Orchesella cincta
ACGGCGACAGATCGTCGCAGACAGCCGTTTCCTTCTAAGATCATTAGCTATCCGCTGTTATAAACTGGAGGCGGATGGAGGAAGGCAGCCATCTAATCAAATTATTCTGCTTCGAGTTTATGTCCAATTTCGTTATCACCTAAAGTACTTGACACTCGGGACGGCTGATGGGCTAACGTTTAGGCTTAGGCTGACTTCCGGCTACATTCTCATCATGCGTGCTCCAAACGTGACAGGGTTGATGATGGACGGAGTACGGGTTATTTTGATAATACATCTACCAGAACAGAGCAAAGTTTTGTCATTTACCAGCTCTACCCCAACTCGTTTCACTGAAGATTCGAAAGAATGAAGCTGATTCAGCTGCTCAGAGTTTGGTGGACTAACGTTCACTTCCGGCTTCTCAAGAGCGTATTCGAAGGGAGCTCGAGTGTTTGGAAGTTTGACAGTTTTCGATCCTTTGACAGCGACGAATTTTCAAAGTTGAAGGAGATCAAAATCGGCAATCTTAACGCTTTAACTCTGTCGGTCTTCTGAAGGCATCCATTTGGCGTCCGTCTAATTATTTTATCGACCAGCTGCAGATCAATTTCCTTCTCATTTTCAATACAGCTTGGCAAGTTTCATCCAGAACTTCTTGCCACTCTGGAACATTTGGAAATATGCCTTGAAGGTCTTGAAGATAAGAAAGAAATATCTCGGAACGGTGTCAGGAAAAAGCTTCAGTTAATCGACTTTTTCGCAAAGTTGAAAGATTTCGGAATACGGTGGGCAATAGAAGACGACGATTTGGTACTGATTAAGCAGTTCTTCCTGTTTTCCAAGTTTCCAAAGTTGGAAATTTTATTGAGCTAGTTGGATCCTAATTTCGCGGCAGTCCATGCTTAAACGCTGTGTCTTACTGCGGGTGAAACATGATTGTTTGAATAGTGTATTAGAAGATTAGGTGTGTTATGAAAGTAATTTGAAGTATTTGAACGCCCTAGATTTTAAAAGGCATTGTATATTGGTGGTCTCTAATTATGAATTTGTTTAGAGTCTCTTAGTTTTTATATATGCCTTGAAGTTATTAGAACAGTCTTGGCTTCAGTTTTGAGTAAATCGTCAATTAGTATTAGATATGCTAATGGTTGTTAGAGACGGGCCGATAGGGTGATTTGAGAACATGTTGGTTGTAGGCTTATACGTTGCTATTGGCGATATAATTGTTTAGTTTTGCTATGCGAGAAGTCCTTTTTCGTTTCGAAAGCAAGGAAAAGGTCGTTGAGGTCAAGATGCAGCTGAGAAAGTGGCTTTTAGTCATCAGTTTTGTCGTGTTTTTACAAGAAAGAACGGCGTGTGTCATTTTGTGGATGTAGTATGCAAAAGTCAATGTAAATGTATCTGAGTGTATTGAATTGTTAATAAAAGTTGTTAAAAGTTGTTATAAAGTGTCGTGCTGTACTTTTTATCGTATAGAACTGAGGAAAATTCTTAGTTGTTTTAACAAGTGGCGCAGTCGTGTGAACATTTTGAAGAAAATCAAGAATGTCTTTTAAGAGTACAGGCGAGGACCAGTGAGAGCAGCTTTGCAACGGACAATGCACGAGGTACTTAGATCAAATCGAAGATGATGATGATAACCGAGACCGGCGAGAGGATCACACTTCTTTTGCCGGAGGGGCGCAGAGACACATGGAAAGGTTAGGCAGGAGCTTGATGAGGCGAATTAACCAGTTTAATGGCAAGAGAATAATGGCCCACAACGGAAGAAGAATTTGATGAAGAATTAGTATGGCGGTAACTCGTTTATCGAGACGAATTTGATCGAGTGGAACGCATAGTAAGACCATATCTGATCCATGACAATGATGGTGGGAGCAACAGAAGCACTCACAACACTGAATCTACAAGTACGAGAAGATCTACAAGCACACGTGGATCACACAACGCCACACAACCTACAGACTTCCAACTATTGAAATGAAGAAGTTTGGAGGCGACCTAAGGATTGGATTGCATTTTGGAGCAAGTTTCAGCAACATTCATGAGATGAATCAATATGCGCTGAGAAAAGTACCAGTATCTCCTACAATGTAACATTGTGTCGTCACAGCACGGGCAGCGGTGGAGAGTTACCCTCCATTAGCAGCCAACTACCCGAAAGTTGTGGAGTACATGAGAAGAAAGGTTTGGCGTGATGAAATACTTGTGGAAGTTTTATGTACAGAGCTATTAGGGATTGGTCATCAGGCAACGATACAGAAGAAAGGATCATTCCCATTAGCAAGCATATACGACAAACTGGAAACACAACTGAGATCATTGGATACTTTAGGAGTGACCTCCGATCAAAATATGCAGCGATGCTATTTCCTCTTGTGGAGTCATTTTGCCTGAAGAAATCCTTCGGTTGTGGGAAAGAAGTCGATCTCGTGGAGTCGATGGTGAGAACGAGCTGAAAAGCTTGATGAAGTTTATACGAAACGTGAGGTGAACAGTGAAGAACGGATCAAGCTAGCAAAGAAGGGATTCAATATTCAAGAAGAGAGGAAGTCTATGCCAAGAAAGAAAGATTACCTCAACAACAGTGATATCCCAACAGCAACAGATCTGTTCAGTGGACAAGGGAGTGGCCAAGATGTGAAGTGCATATTCTGTTCTGAGAGTCACGAGAGTTCTGCGTGCCAAAAGGCACAACTGATGACATATGAAGAGAAGCAAAAAGAGTTCGAGATAATTACGCTTGCTTCATTTGTCTCAAAGAAAGGACACGTGTCTAAGATGTGCAAGAAGAAATTGAAGTGCCCTTTGTGAAAGAAGACATCACCTCGTTTATGTGTTCAAGCTCAACAGCAATGATGATAAAAAAGAGTTCCAGAGAAAAGAGTTCCTGTAATGAAAAGAGTTCCAGTAACACTGCATCAGTAGCAAAGGAACACATCTTCTTTGTCTAACCAATTCCGTGGATAACGTCATGTTGCAGACGCTATTAGTGAGATTGAAGAATGAAAGACGAAGAACGTGTTTGTACGTGCAATTGTGGACACAGGATCCCAGCATTCCTATGTGACATCCAGAGCAGCGGAAGTATTGAAGTTAGTGAAAAGAGATGAACTTCGAATGGCTCATGGACTTTTTTGGAGAATCTGAGACCTGTGAACAACAGGACAATGTGTATGAAGTTACTGTGAGTGGTTGCAACAATGAGAAGAATTATTGAAGCTCACAGTGCTTGTAACAAAAGAAGATTTGTGGTGGAGTTTCCCCCGGTATTCCTCCTGGGTATGGCTTGAAGAACTCAGCAACAACAACATTGTTATCACCGGATGTTGGACAAGAATCGACTCTGAAATCCATCTTCTGATTGGAGCCGACGTTGCAGGAGAGCTTGTTAACGTGGAAAAGTATTGCAACGATGAGCGGCCCAGTAGCAGTTGAAACGAAGATTGGATGGACCTTGATGGGAAAGTATCCGGCGCGTGAGAAAGTGGGAAATAAGTAGGCACGTTGATGTTTCATCTCTCATTTCTAACAGCATCGAGTATTCAAAATCTGTGGAAGGCTGGATGTACTTGGAAATACGTGGATCCATTGAAGTGAAGAACAGAAGGATCTGATGATTGAAGAAAGCAATTGCGCAGTTTGCAAGATTCACGAAGGTACATCGCTTCGATTTTGCAGATGCATAAATACTGGACGAATAGGTTGTTGTTGTGCTCTTCGATTAAAAACTGGACGATGGGGCAGGTAGCTTGCGCTGTGGTCCAACTCCTCTTGAGGAACCTCTTCAATAATCCCCATACGTTCCCATTCCAAGAACACGTTCTCATAATCCTTGGTTTTCCCTTGTCCCTCCAATTTCTTAGTTGCTGAAACCAGTCTCTTACAACATTCTAGGTTTTCAGCCACGGGAGGATGACTCTCAAGCCAAGGTAATGCCACTTCATAACGTCCTTCGGAATTCTTCCACTGAATCTTGAAATTGCGCAATTGCTTCTTCAATCATCAGATCTTCTGTCTTCACTGGGATATTCCAAGTACATCCAGCTTCCACAGATTTTGAATACTTGATTCTGTGGAAATGAGAGAGTGAGACAACAACGTATTACTTATTCCCACTTTCTCCACGGCCGGATATTTTCCCATCAAAGTCCACCCAATCTTCGTTTCAACAGCTACTGGGCCGCTCATCGTTGCAAATATTTTTCCAGTTAACAACTCTCCCTGCAACGTCGGCTCCAATCAGAAGATGGATGTCAGGTTGATCTTGTCCAACATCGGTGATCAATGTTGTTGTTGTGAGTTCTTCAAGCCATACCCCAGGAGGAATACGGGAAACTCCACCACAAATCTTCTTTTGTTCAAGCACTGTGAGCTTCATATTCTTCTCATTGTTGCAACCACTCACAGTAACTTCATACACATTGTGCTGTTGTTCACAGGTCTCAGATCCTCCAAAAAGTCCATGAGCCATTCGAAGTTCATCTCTTTTCACTAACTTCAATACTTCTGCTGCTCTGGATGTCACATAGGAATGCTGGGATCCTGTGTCCACAATTGCACGTACAACACGTTCTTCGTCTTCATTCTTCAATCTCACTAATAGCGTCTGCAACATGACGTTATCCACGGAATGGTTAGACAAAGAAGATGTGTTCCTTTGCTCTGATGATGTGTTACTGGAACTCTTTTCATTACAGGAACTCTTTTCTCTGGAACTCTTTTTATCATCATTGCTGTTGAGCTTGGAACACATAACGAGGTGATGTCTTCTTTCACAAAGGGGGCACTTCAATTTCTTCTTGCACATCTTAGACACGTGTCCTTTCTTGAGACAAATGAAGCAAGCGTAATTATCTCGAACTCTTTTTTGCTTCTCTCATATGTCATCAGTTGTGCCTTTTGGCACGCAGAACTCTCGTGACTCTCAGAACAGAATATGCACTTCACATCTTGGCCACTCCCTTGTCCACTGAACAGATCTGTTGCTGTTGGGATATCACTATTGTTGAGGTTATCTTTCTTTCTTGGCGTAGACTTCCTCTCTTCTTGAATATTGAATCCCTTCTTTGCTAGCTTGATCCGTTCTTCACTATTCACCTCGCTTCTTATAAACATCATCAAGCTAATCAGCTCGTTCTCACCATCGACTCCACGAGATCGACTTCTTTCCCACAACCGAAGGATTTCTTCAGGCAAAGATGACTCCACAAGAGGAAATAGCATCGCTGCATATTGTCGGAGGTCACTCCCAAAGTATCCAATGATCTCAGTTGCGTTTCAGTTTGTCGTATATGCTGCTAATGGGAATGATCCTTTCTTCTGTATGTTGCTGATGACCAATCCTAATAGCTCTCGTACATAAACTTCCACAAGTATTTCATCACGCCCAAACCTTTCTCTCATGTACTCCACAACTTTCGGGTAGTTGGCTGCTAATGGAGGGTAACTCTCCACCGCTGCCCGTGCTGACGACGACACAATGGTGCATTGTAGGAGATACTGGTACTTTTCTTCAGCGCATATTGATTCATCGTCATGAATGTTGCTGAAACTGCTCCAAAATGCAATCCAATCCTTAGGGTCGCCTCCAAACTTCTTCATCTCAATAGTTGGAAGTCTGTAGGTTGTGTGGCGTTGTGCTGATCCACGTGTGCTTGTAGATCTTCTCGTACTTGTAGATTCAGTGTTGTGAGTGCTTCTGTTGCTCCACCATCATTGTCATGGATCAGATATGGTCTTACTATGCGTTCCACTCGATCAAATTCGTCTCGATAACGAGTTACCGCATCTAATTCTTCATCAAATTCTTCTTCCGTTGTGGCATTATTCTCTTGCATTAACTGGTTAATTCGCTCATCAAGCTCCTGTAACCTTTCCATGTGTCTCTGCGCCCTCCGGAAAAGAAGTGTGATCCTCTCGCGGTCTCGGTTATCATCATCATCTTCGATTTGATCTAGTACCTCGTGCATTGTCCGTTGCAAAGCTGCTCTCACTGGTCCTCGCTGTACTCTTAAAGACATCTTGATTTCTTCAAAATGTTCACACGACTGCGCCACTTGTTAAAAAACTAAGAATTTTCAGGTTCTATACGATAAAAGTACAGCACGACACTTTATAACAACTTTTAACAACTTTTATTAACAATTCAATACACTCAGATACATTTACATTGACTTTTGCATACTACATCCGACCAAAATGATACACGCGTTCTTTCTTGTAAAAAACGACAAACTGATGACTAAAAGCACTTTCTTCAGCTGATTTGACCTCAACGACCTTTTCCTTGCTTCGAACGCAGACTTCTCGATAGCAAAACTAAACAATTATATCGCAATAGCAACGATAAGCCTACAACAACATGTTTCTCAAATCACCCCTATCGGGTCTCTAACAACCATTAGATATCTATTACTAATTGACGATTTACTCAAAAACTGAAGCCAAGACTGTTCTAATAACTTCAGATATATAACTAGAGACTCTAACAATCATAATGAGACCACTCATATACAATGCCTTTAAAATCTAGGGGTTCAAATATTCAAATTACTTTCATACACCCTAATCTTACTAATACACTTTCAACAATCATGTTTCACCCGCAGTAGACACAGCGTTTAAGCATGGACTGGGAAATAGGATCCAATAGCTCAATAATTTCCAACTTTGGAAACTTGGAAACAGGAAGAACTGCTTAATCAGTACCAAATCGTCGTCTCTATTGCCCACCGTATTCCGAATACTTTCAACTTTGGAAAAAGTCGATTAACTGAAGCTTTTCCTGACACCGTTCCGAGATATTTCTTTTTATCTTCAAGACCTTCCAAGGGTATCTCCAAATGTTCCAGAGTGGCCAATAATAAGATATTCCAATAATTAGACGGCGAAGAGGGATAGCTTCAGAAGACGACAGAGTTAAAGCGTTAAGATTGCCGATTTTGATCTCCTTCAACTTTGGAAAATTCGTCGCTGTCAAAGGATCATTTAAACTGTCAACTTCCAAACACTCGAGCTGCTTCGAATACGTCTTGAGAAGCCGGGAAGTGAACGTTAGTCCACCAAACTCTGGAGCTGAATCAGCTTCATTCTTTCGAATCTTCAGTGAAACGAGTTGGGGTAGAGCTGGTAATGACAAACTTTGTCTTCTGGTAGATGTATTCAAAATAACCCGTACTCCGTCCATCATCAACCCTGTCGCGTTTGGAGCACGAATGAGAATGTAGCGGAAGTCAGCTAAGCTAAACGTTAGCCCATCAGCCGTCCCGAGTGTCAAGTACTTTAGGTGATAACCGAAATTGGACATAAACCTCGAAGCAGAATAATTTTGATAGATGGCTCCTTCCTCCATCCGCCTCCAGTTTATACAGCGATAGCTAATGATTTAGAAGGAAACGGGTTGGAGGACTGTCGCCGTCCTTGGCTCACAACCACGGCTGTTCAAACCCACTGAATACGGGGCCAAATGAGACGCAAAATATAAAAAAAACAAAGCGGCGGCAAAGTCTGGGCCCAGTAACCAAAAAGGCTGTCTGCCACGCTAAAAAGTGGCCCATCCCAAACATATTTTTTCGGCATATTATCACACAATATGATGAAAAAATATTTTTGGGATGGGCCACTTTTTAGCGTGGCAGACAGCCTTTTTGGTTACTGGGCCCAGACTTTGCCGCTGCTTTGTTTTTTTTATATTTTGCGTCTCATTTGGCCCCGTATTCAGTGGGTTTGAACAGCCGTGCTCACAATGTACGTGGACAGTAACTAACTGCGAGGTTACAAGCGAAAGGTCTTCCAAAGGTGCGCTGAAAAGACCCAATTTCGGGATGAGAGGACGCCTGACTGGTTTCTCCAGTTGGTAGCTTTGACTGGACAGTAGAAAAATTTAGACGACAAACTCGTTCCAACATCCCATTCACAATTGATTTCCAACGTTGATTCACCTCTCGGCATTTCAACAGAGTTTATTTGCATTCCTGGTGTCGTCACAAAGATTTGAAAAGATCATCTCCAAAATCTATCAAAACCGAATCAACACTGTAATTCCTGTCACTCGCAATAAAACATTACATCTAATATTAAGTGTGGTGATTACTTCCGGTTGTAAATAATCCAAAGAAACTGAGGAGGCGGAAATTGGAGCATCACCGGAACTAGTTGGCGAACAATGAATGAGACTTCCGACTCCGCCTTCACCGTCTTTGTCAGCTTCCACATTACCGTTCTTCTTCCTGGGGGGTGTAGCATCCATAATGACCGACAACTGAAAATTTTTATTTACAACGTTCCGTGAATTTGTCATGAATCAATTAAATCCACTATCCAACAATAGTTTAAGAAATCACTTACCGACGCGAACCACCGTTAATGATAAAATGACCAAGCACGAACGCTTAGTTATTAAGTTAAAGATGAACTGTCGAGGCCTATTCTGCTTTAACCACCACAGAGTCATTAACAATATGACACCAATTAACTGAGAAGTTACTAGAGTTTACAATTTTGAAATTTTATTTTATATATATACACTGTTCATTGAGATACAAAATGTTACATCACAGTCAAAAAATAGTTTACAACATGTTATTGACTAAAATTACAAAAAATCACAGAATTTTACAAAAAAAAATTAACAAAAGTCATGACTAGAAACAAATTTACAATTTTAACAAAATAAAAAAGTTAATTGGAATAGTTGAGAACGCGAACTCTTCCGTTGAGATCGATGACGGCCAAGTATCCAGGTAGTCCAGGGTAGAGTGAGACGTCAGTGGGCTGCAGAATGGAACTCCGTGAGAAATCCTTCGACTTCGGTTCCATCCTTCCGGAATTTCCTGAGAGATTGGTTGCGCTGGTCGCAGATGTAGAGGTTTCCTTCAGAGTCCACATCAAGTCCACAAGGGCGGTTGAAGCTCCGGTTGTATGAGTCAGAAGAAGTTTTCCAAACGTCCTTCCAATGAGGTCCAGCTTAAAGATGCAGATGGTTGAAGTCTGAGATGTACAAAACGTCTCCTAAATACAAACAAACACATTTCCATTAATGAAGCTTTAAACTTGTAAATAACAAAATGATCAAAAGCATAATTTAAGTTAAACAATTACCTGATGGATCGAAAGCGAGCCCTCTTGTTGGTGTTTAGCTGGGTGCTTCCTTCCAGTTGTAGTTGGGTTATGGTCTCTCTATAGATGAAAAGGCATCAAAGTGGTCCAGGTAGAGTCCTTCCTTGGTGAAGAATTGGACCCGAGCGTTGCGGCTGTCAGCGACGGCGACCAATGAGCGTCCTTCCTTGTTGAGTACCGCGATGCCCATGGGTAGGAGAATTGTCCAGCGTTGCTTCCTTCTGATCCAAATCTGAAGAGAAATTGCCCGGATGTGGCGTTGAAGACCTGAACTCGGTGGTTGTCCTTGTCCGTGATGTACAGTCGGTCACTTTCCGCATCAAATGCAAGTCCAGTTGGTCGGTTGAAATTACCAGGTTGAGATCCAGGTCCTCCGAGTTGAGATTGAAACGAGCCATCAGGTCCAAGGATGATCACCACGTTGTACTCCCGGTCAGCAACCTAGATCTGCAAAGAAACGAAATTCAATAGTTATAGGTTATAGAAAGGTCTCCAACGCTATCAAACTATATAGCAACTGCGTACCTGTTCAGTTTTGGTGTTGACGGCGATTCCATAAGGTTTCCGTGTAAACATCGTCCTTGGAGTAGCTGCAGCAGGCCCGAATTCCCGATCGAATGGATGATGAGGTTTGTCGTTAGGTCCGATGGTCTCCACATCTACGCTCACAACCGTCCTGGCCTTTGGTTCTTCAGGTTTCCTGAAAAATTAGACAAAGAAAAGTTGGAATTAGACACTATTGACCGGTTTACCTTTACATCCGTGGCATTTCGAATAGCTGGAGCAGGGTTGTTTTTCCAAATGTTGTTGAGTAGGCTGCAGCAATGGTCCAAATCAGTGGGTAGTGTCATCCTGGAAGTCCTAGAGGTTGTACTGTCCGAGTCTGCGCAGAATCCAGAAGTTGAGGAGCCATCCTTGCTTTCGGAAGGTGATACCGGAAGAAGTGATTCCTGCAAGAAAGAGAATTAAATCATTTATAATGGGACATTTATCTAATCATAATCCTCCATGAGTTTCCCTTCAGTATATATCTGGCATCTCTCTCTCTCTGAGTTTAAACCTACCGTATAAGGAAGACGTCGGAGTTGTTCCTGAACGATGGCCTGGTCCTCGTCCATCAGTGCAACTAGGTAGGATGTGGCTTCCATCTTGAGAATTCCAGTGGTCCAAGTATTATGGTTGGTTTGCAGAGCAGAGTTGAATCCGAAGCAGCAGTGTCCAAATGGTTTAGAGTTGAATCCAGGAGAGCAGAGTGTTGTTTATCCCGAGAAGGTCCAAAGAAAACTGTTGATTTGCATCTCTTTGTGGCCCCTTTTTATACTCAGCCAGCCTCATTTAACTAATGTATTTTCCATCACGTACTCCCAGACTAAATTATAATGATAAAGAAGTACCTACTTACATGCACGTAATTTTCTTGTGAAGAGGAAACGCATTTAAATGAATGGAGAAAATGTGTATGGAAGATTAGCTGACAAACTTGACATGAAAGGATTATTTCAGGTGTGTGTGGGGTGCGTCGCAGTCTCCGAGCTCTCGCTCGCTCGCTAGTTAATCCCTTGGACACTAATCCTTTTACGGTACCTGTTCACTGCTTCATCCATTCATACAGTGGATGTATACTTTGATTGAACTGATGGCTTAGTAAAAACATTTTCCCTGTAACTTGTAAATATAACCCTGTTTATTATCATGTGCTTTAGTATGCAGCTAATTAATTGCCTGTATCCAAAACTCTTGCAATTACAATGAGACCGACTTGAGTCGTGTATTAAATTCTCATATAATTTTTGTTTGTGCTTTCCTTTTGTTTCATCTGAGTTTTTGCAGCTTTTCCACACAAATACCTACGAAATAGTTGCAATTATATATTTAAACAGCATCAGTTTTTATTATAATTTGTTGGCCTAAACCACGAGATAACAAAAGGTTGCCTTGATACGAATATTTTAATTAAACTTTAAATTATAAATGAAGTTATTTCAGAATTTAATTTTTTCTAGAGTTTGAAACATAAAAGTTTTTCTAGTGAGAGTAATGTGTGAGATACTGTCTGAAAAGTTTAACTGTATCAGAGAGAATCAATTCAATAATAGAGTCCAGATCATATTATGACACCCGAATATTCAGAGCTTGAAAGAGGCTTTTACTTTGTCTCTCTCAAAAATCCTATTCAGGAAGAGTTGCAGAGATTGTTGAAGCATGAAGTGAGACTTGTTCAAGGAACAAGACGAAGGACTAGCAAAACTGAAGTTGAATGGGACAAAGCAAGTGGTGACAGAGAATCAAAATCGCGAGTGTTTCAAGCTGAAGGTTCAGTGTCCAAAAACCACCAGAATTTTGTGTACGTGGAAAATCCTATCCAAACAGACTTGAAGACGCTGTTCAATCGATTCCGTTTCCAGCTCGGGATCCAAAACCTTCCTGAAGAATCTGGGAACTTTGGGCGACAGCATGCTGGTGGTAAAGGGAAGAGAGAAAATCAGTCCCACTCTCGTGGTAACAATGAAGATCACTCTGCTGAAGATGAAACAAACAAGAATAATAATGGTAGGAAAAGGGAGAGGAAAAAGCTCAAATCCGGAAGAGGTGGTGATAACGATGGTAGTGGAGAAGACAAGCGCCCTTTCAAGGTTTCCTCATCCAGCTCGCCGGAATCTGCTTCTTCAAGTGAAACAGTTTCAGAAACAAATGAACCCGCCACCTCGTCAACCGGTGCAAAGAAATTGGCTTTAACCGCCCCGAAAAGACCCCATCGTAAGTCCAGAAAGAAGCAAAAAGTGGATAATTCAGAATCAAACGAAACAAGCAGCACTGAAAGTGGAAAGCAAGAGGAGAAAGTGCCCAAGATTAACAAGCATCTTTCTCAATCAATGTCCCAGAAAAAGAAGAAGTCTAAAGTGGATAAGGAGGAAACCCCGATTCAAAAGGGTATCTCATTTTCGACCAAGTTGGAAGCCCAGGAGCACCAAGATGTTAAACATCACAAGTCATCAGGACGGAAACCCAAGAAGAGTGGCAGATCCTTCTCCCATGCTGTTCGGGGCCCAGCTTCAATATCCAGTTTGCGGGATGTCGCCTTTAAGACTTTGACAGAAAGAGAGAAAGATTCAGAATGGAGCACGAAACTCAAGATGAGGACGCCAAAGACATGGAGAAAGCGAAGAAGAACTCCATGAAAGTACGGCCAATTCAAAAGGATCTCCAGATCTTCATGGATTCAACGCAGCTGCTGGATAGAATCAATACCATTATGGGACTGAATCCATACACGAAAGTTGTGCGGAACAATCAATGCGTCCAGATGAAATGGGTTCCCAGATCGGGAGAATATATCGGAGTGTGCCTAAATGCGCTAGTGTTTTTCATGACTACTTTGGGCATATTTTACTCGCTGATAACCATTTTCGGATATGATACTCCGCTCTCTGACACTCAGTAAATACAAAGCTTTTATTTTAATGAAAATTGTTATGAAAAGTCAAAATCATCTGCTTCTTCATGATTCTAGCAAACTCGTCAAATTGGATTTCGCCCAACATTTTTTGGAAAGTTGCTTTCTAATGTTGCTTACTCTGTTCATGACCATTTGGGCGGCGTCTTGCATTCTGGAGTTGGGTGTTCATTACGCTGAATTTTACAGCAGATTCAACATGGGGATTGTGCTCACAAAATACGACCTTTCAGAAGGAATCCACGAAATGATTTTAAAACATATGACGAGTGTTTTTCTGTTTGAGATGGCGCTCACGATGCTCTTCCTCCAAGGATTTGTTCACACATCCATCGTTCGGGAAAGCTGCGGATTTTTGGGATACCTAATTCTTCGACCATTCAACTTTGAGCTTCGAGAATCTATTTATTACCCTCTGGCAGAGATTTTTGGACTTTTGGTGTATCTTTATTGCTTTCTCGCGATGAACGTTGTTCTCCTTCATTTCACGGTGCACGCCAAGGCTCTGGGAAACATGGCGAAGCACTTCAACTTACGATTGGCTTACGCCCTTGGTAGCCTCACAGAAAAATCTGCGGACGGCCAGTCTAAACATGTCAGGAAAGTGATTCCATTCAAGAAGCTGTGGGCAGAGCATCAAATTATAACCTCGCTGTTCAGACACTTTAGCCAAGTTAATGTCGTCGTGTTTGGGGCATTCATTTTCACAATGATTGGCGAGATTGTGTTGTGCATGTGGCTCTTCTTTGACATTTTCTTGGAGGAACATCCGCCAGCCCTACAAGGAGTGAGCCTTGAGCGAACCGGAAGTGTGGAGCTGGCAGTTCCCCTACGACTTCAGAAGAACGAGGGAGAAAGACTGTTGAAAGCCGCTGTAATATTTTCTATCACTTGGTTGATGTATTGGATTTTCGGTGGAGTGATGCACAATGCTGGAGATGCTGTAAGAAATGATTTAAAAAATTTTTAATTCCGGATGAAATTATAGCACAAGATTTTCCTTAGTTGCACATTGGAATGGAGTACGTTCGTCGATATGGGCTTAGTAGCTGTAAAAGTTCGAAGGAGATCAGATTCGTGAGTTTCTTCAACTAAAACATTCAGTTATGATTTGTATTAAAAACAAAGTAAAACTTGATCACCAACCTTTATATTTAGATTTTATCCATGATCAAGTCCTTCTCTCCTAAGAGCCCTTACTGGATTGGGAGGAGATTTCATTTTTCAAGGTCCGTTTTCTTCAACGTAAGTCTCTAATCAAATGGCATTCATTATACTCTTGAATGAATCGCTGTTAACAAGTTGTGTTGTATTCAAATCACCAGCTAACGAACTTTGTGATTGGTGCATCAATGGTCACAGTGGCATTCCGACCTGAGCGACTGAGTCTAGCTTCAATCGAGCTCTGCAATGAATATGGTGTCTGCCAAGTTCTCAAAGTTTACAAAACTGCTCAGCATATTGTGTACGCCACTTTGAACGTTGATCCTCCGCTCCCACCTCAGCCCACACAGCCCATCGGAGTTCTTCCCCCGCCTGGCCCTCCTGGGGAAGGGCACTTGTATCGCTATAATTCCTTCCTCCAAACACCACCTTGCGCAAGTCAAGGAGCGTATCCAGTGACGGAGTCGACAGTTTGTGGAACTGTTCACACGGAGTGGTCATTTCCTGTCTCTCGGCTGAAACTTCCGTTTCTCTACAAGCAGAAGTCAGTGGCTGATCCCTCAGCGACACCTCCAAAGCAGTATACTTTGTTTGACACTCGAACGACTGTAGAACCCTTGGAGCACCCGCTGAAAAACTGCTACGGTGAAGACTTGTCGATTACTCCTGAAACGGATGACTGTAACAATCCTATTTTTAACATGCCAAAGCGAGGAGACTGGTTTGTAAAAATGGGAGCTCCTCCAGAGAAACAGTTGATTGCAGTGAACCAGATTCCTGGATATCCAGACACTACCGATGAGAGATTCTTTTGCTGCTACAAATACGCCGTCAGTTCAGATAACGAAGTGAAAGCATGCAATATGCGGAATAAAGCTGAAGTGGACAGCAGGTGCAACCTTTCTGCTATATCCTTTCCTGCCACTAAGAAACTAATGGAGAAGAGGAAGACTGTTGGAGATAGAGACGACTTGGACTTTGGTGTTCCATTCAGTGATCCTATCAGAAAAAGTTGGACTAATTGCTTGTGCAAGAACGACGGCAATGAATGTGACAAGTTGACAAAACCCGGACCGGGTCCAACAACAACTACGACGACTACAACAACTCCAACTACGACGACAACAACAACTACGACGACTACAACAACTCCAACTACGACGACAACCACAACTCCAACTACGACAACAACTTCAACAACTACCACTAAACCTAAACCACCAACTTCCGTAAGAATCTACCAAGATAAGCCCATGAGCTTGTGTTTCCAACCTTGATTTTGTATCCCAACTGTCTCTACCTTTTAAATTTACTCATTTTTAGCCTCGACCTCCTTGTTTTGACTATCCGGATACTCCCGAGGACACGAAATACTTAACCAAGTGCAACGTCCAGGACATCACTGGAGACTGGGCCAACCTCCCCTTCATTTTGGTCCCCACCGTCTTCCAGAAAGTAAAAGGAGTTTATTTTCAAGTACTGGACATCATAGATAGTTGTAGTCCTACTCCAAGTTACACCAAAACCAGGGCCAAGGTTGATGAACTCGTGCCCCTCTTCGACTGCAAGGAAATAGAGTACAAACCGATATCGTACTCATCGATTGGGCCGCCGCAAGAGTTCTTTTTGGATGATTGTAACAATCCTATCATTCACAAAGATGGAACGAGGTGGGACAAACTATTAAAGATTCGCGTCGTGGTTATCGTGCACAATTCTACAGACCTGGGTCAGTCTAAAGTTGCCTGTTGTGTTGATTACGGACTAGACCCAGATCAGTCGAGAAGACAGGCTCGAGTGTGCAGCAAACCCAGTCGGCAAGTATTTGAAAACCGGTGCAAACCTAAAGAGAAAGGCATTAGGAAGTCGATTATATACAATTACATTTTAAAGTGGGGGGAACTGCAAGCGGAACCGCAAAAGCAAATTAAGTTCGAGTATGACGAAATCACAGTTAAGTGCATGTGTCAGTCGGTTACCTATGTCGAAAAAAAGTATCCACCATCCCCATCCTTCCAAGTTGAGGTTACAAATTGTAAAGAACATTTGAAAGACTATAAGTAATTAAATAGTTTTAATGATGTGCTGCTTAATGTGGAATTATTTTGGTTAATAAAAATTATTAGGATACTTTCAGGATGTTAATTATAAGGCTTGTTGCTTGTAACTCAAGTATAAAGTAGTTTTAAGTGTTTAATGGCTTAAATTCTTTGCATATAAAATAACTTTTCAGAAAGGTAACGTGAACAGCTCACTCTTTAATAAAATACTTCTTCGCTACCTATTCTGTTGTAACGGACAATTCAATGGCGCTTTTCAGATTAGTGGACTTTTCGGTTCTCATTATTTAAAAAAATAAAATATGAGTTGTACTGCATTAATTTTCCAGGCTAATCTACCAAGCATTAATTCCCCAAACAAATTGGATTTAATTAATTTAATGTATTTACATAACGTCTGTTTTTAACAACAAATCGATAAGGCTATAATGAGGTACATTATTATAACAAGTAATGCAGTTCTAAATGTAAATTTAGGAGCAAAAAGTGTATTGTAAAATAAATTCAATTAATGTTATATAATTTAATAAAAGGTGGTGATTAGCAATATGATAAGAAGAATATCGAAGTGGAACCAGAATTCAATTTTACACGTTAAATGTTTGCTATGAATGACTACGAGTTTTTAGGTCATCATGAATGTTGCAAAATGCTTCGTAACTACGCACAAATTCAAATGAACAAGAAATTATTTTTAATTTAAACCACATTTTGTCAGTCAGATGAAACTAGACTAGACTATAGAGAAGACTAGAGAACACCGAAATTCACGTCTAATTTTCTTCTTATATTCTCTTCAAACAAATGTAATAATGCGAAAGAATTATATTCTTGCACATTTAAAAACCATAAATGTTTAATTTTTGTTGGTATTTTCCCAGCTTGCAAGCATATCAGTACTTAAAATGTAGGTATACATTACGTTAGCTAACTGGGGCAATATAAGACTATTTGAAATTTTCTTAATTTTCATAGCAAATCTTTACCACAGCTCTTGACAATTGAATTTATTCCTCATAAGAAAGGTTGGCGTGATACCCGCATTTAATTTAAATAAAAAATAAAAGTTAAGCATGTTTTAAACAACAGACTGCATAATTTTTGAACTGAATTATGCATGCTGTTCGTAAAAACTGTTGGCTGAGTTAAATTATGCACTCTATACAGTAATATGTTGCAAGTTGTTATGTCAAACAAATATTCAGAACTGGAGAAATGCTTTTGCTTTCCCTTTTAGAAAATCCGAATCATGAAGACTTGCAACGATGTTTGAAGCATGAAATCGTACTGGTTCAAGGCGCTAGGCAAACAAAGACCATCAGCATTGAAAATGGTAGAGAAGAAGACATTGAAGCTGGTTGCGACTCAAATAAAAATCGGTAAAATAAAGGGCTGGGTATCCAAAAAAGAGCAGTCTGGGGACAAGAAGTTCCAGTCCGGCAGGAATTAAAGAGGGTGTTAAACGGATTATGTTTCCAGTTTGCAACATGCTGCTGAGGAATTCGGGAATTTTGGTCGACAACATGCTGGGAAAAGGGAGAAGAAGCAATCACGGTTCCGGTAATACTAAAGACGGAGATGGCGGTGGCAAGAAATCAACAGATACAACAACCACAACCCATATATAGTCGTAGAAAAATTTCGAAGAAAAGCCTCAAACCTGGGGAGCTGGTGGTGGTGACAGTGATGAAGAGAAGCGTCGTCTCAAAATTTCCCTTCTAGCATCCTGAATATTCCTTCTTCTCCGACTGAAGCAGTTTCAGAAAGCACTGAGCCTTCAGCAGCAAATATTTCAAGTTCCATTTCCGCTCCAACAAAAATTCTGACCATCGACGTCTGAGCAAGAAGAGACGAACCAAAGACAACTCTACCCCTCTTGAAACCAGTCACGTAGATGGAGAAATGAGGGTGGACGAGTCGCTGCCCAAAATTGAAGAGGATAAGTCACAGCCAAAGCCAAAAAGAAGTACGGTGGTTTCATTCAAAAGCAGGAAAAGTATCAAAGAAGCTAAAGTGGAAGTTGAGGAACAGTCAGCCAAAAAGAGATCTCATTTTCGCAAATGTTCCAATCTCAGGAGGAGCCGATTAAGAAACGTCATCATCGCAAGTCAACAGCTCGAAAACCTAAGAAAAGCGCCAGATCTTTATCCCACCACGCTCGTGGCAGTTAGAATTCCAGCTTGACTGACATTGAAGTTTTCCGTTTGATGGGAGGAGAGAAAGCTGATGAGTGGCTAGAATGGAGCAGCTCAGAAGATGAAGCCCTGGATGAAGACGACCAGGACATGGAGAAAACAAGGAAGAGTTGTTCTGGTAAAGCCCGGCCCATTCAGCCAGATTTGCGAACTTTTATGGACTCAACAAAGGCACTGGACAGAATTAGCACCATTATATGGGACTGAATCCATACACAAAAGTTGTGCGTTGTAATCAAGGCGTTCAGGTGAAGTGGGATCCTAGATCGGTGAAGTATTTCGGAGTGTGTCTCAACGCGGTGATGTGTTTCATGACCACTTGAGCATGTTCTACTCGCTGGTAACTATCGTGAGGTATGAAGCTCCGCTTTCCGATACTCAGTAAAAAACCGTTTTCTCTCTCATAAAATATGTATAATAGTGGCATAGTTCATAAGTCCTAATCCTATTTTATATTCATTTAGAAAAATTGTCCAACTGGACTTCTCCCATCATCTCCCATCCTCCGTGTTCCTGAGACCTTGTTCTTGGCCATCTGGGGCGTGTCCTACATTCTCGAGCTGGGCGTTAGCTATGCCCAATTCTACAACCGATTCAACATGGGCATTGCCCTACAAATATGACGTGTCGGAAAGAATCCATGAAATGATTGTGAAGCACTGTGGTCCTGTTCGAGGTGGCGTTTCTCCTTCTCTTCTTCCAGGGTCATTTTCACTCTTCCATCGTTAGAGAAAGTAGTGGCAGTCCCAGGCCTCCGGTGGGAAAGTGATGTATGCGTGCATCCCAACTTACCCCAGAGCACGGCGGATGCATGAATAAGCATAATCACAAGTACAGCGATAAAGCTGAACGTTTTTATCTTTTATGTTCCCGCCGTGCAGTGGGGTAAGTTGGGATGCACGCTTATATCACTTTCCCACCGGAGGCCTGGGACTGAGTAGTGGATTCTTGGGATACACGATTTTACGACCGTTCAACAATGAGCTTCGGGAGTCTGGTTTTTACCCATTTATTGAGTTTCAGTGAACTTTCAGCGGTAGTTGAAGTCCAAGATGTTCAAAGTAATGTCATTTAAAAAATTATGAATTAGTAAATAATTGGATAATAACAATATTTAACAATTTAAAAGAAATAATATTTACTTGGTACTTTTGGATTAACAAATGTTTATGCAAGATTAATTAATACTAAAAAATTGGAGTAAAGTAAAGACGGAGTGTATTTAATAATTTTGTACTCATGAATTTAAACTAAAATCAAGGAGAATAAAAACCAACAGTATTAGTACCATCAGCTCATTAAACTCATCCGACAATCTCAATCATATCCTGAACACGAAACATGTACAAATCATAGTGTTTAGGAACTATACGAATAGTCACCAGTTTACTACAGACTTCCCAATATCTTTCCTGGACCAAAAATGGCACTACTGCCTCCCTTTTGTGATCATGTTTCACCCCGCAGTAGACACAGCGTTTAAGCATGGACTTGGAAATAGGATCCAACAGCTCAATAATTTTGGAAACTTGGGTAGGAAGAACTGCTTAATCAGTACCAAATCGTCGTCTTCTATTGCCCACCGTATTCCGAATACTTTCAACTTTGGAAAAAGTTGATTAACTGAAGCTTTTCCTGACACCGTTCCGAGATATTTCTTTTTATCTTCAAGACCTTCCAAGGATATCTCCAAATGTTCCAGAGTGGCCGAGAAGTTCTGGATGAAACTTGCAAGCTGTATGAATGAGAAGGAATTGATCTGCAGCTGGTCGATAATAATTAGACGGCGAAGAGGGATAGCTTCAGAAGACGACAGAGTTAAAGCGTTAAGATTGCCGATTTTGATCTCCTTCAACTTTGGAAAATTCGTCGCTGTCAAAGGATCATTAAAAATGTCAACTTCCAAACACTCGAGCTGCTTCGAATACGTCTTGAGAAGCCAGGAAGTGAACGTTAGTCCACCAAACTCTGGAGCTGGATCAGCTTCATTCTTTCGAATCTTCAGTGAAACGAGTTGGGGTAGAGCTGGCAATGACAAGCTTTGTCTTCTGGTAGATGTATTCAAAATAACCCGTACTCCATCCATCATCAACCCTGTCACGTTTGGAGCACGAATGAGAATGTAGCGGAAGTCAGCTACGCTAAACGTTAGCCCATCAGCCGTGCCGAGAGTCAAGAACTTTAGGTGATAACCGAAATTGGACATAAACCTCGAAACAGAATAATTTTGATAGATGGCTCCTTCCTCCATCCGCCTCCAGTTATACAGCGGATAGCTAATGATTTAGAAGGAAACGGGTTGGAGGACTGTCGCCGTCCTTGGCTCACAATGTACCGTGGACAGTAGCTAACTGCGAGGTTGCAAGCTCCAAAGGTCCGCTGATAAGACCCGATTTCGGGGATGAGAGGACGCCTGACTGGTTTCTCCAGTTGGTAGCTTGACTGGACAGTAGAAAAATTGAGACGACACACTCGTTCCAACATCCCATTCACAATTGATTTCCATCGTTGGTTCACCTCTCGCCATTTCAACAGAGTTTTATTTGCATTTCTGGTGTCGTCACAAAGGTTCGAAAAGATTATCTCCAAAATCTATCAAAACAAAATCAAATACTGTAATTCATGTCACTCGCATAAAACATTACATCTAATAGTAAGTGGCCAACTGGGTGCTTACTTCCGGTTGTAAATCATCCAAAGAAACTGAAGAAGCTGAAATTGGAGCATCACCGGAACTAGTAGGCGAACTATGAATGAGAATTTCGACTCCACCTTCATCAGCATTGTCAGCTTCCACATCAGCTTTCATCTTCTTCCTGGGTGTAACATCCATAATGGCAGAACTAAAAATTTTTATTTAGAACGTTCCGTGAATTTGTCATGAATCAATCCACTATCCAACAATAGTTAAGAAATCACTTACCGACGCGAACCACCGTTAATGATAAAATGACCAATCACGAACGCCTTAGTTCAGTATTAAGTTAAAGATGAACTGTCGAGCCTATTCTGCTTTAACCACAGAGTCATCAACAATATGATTTGGTTTGTAAAAATCAAGTCAGAACCTAGATGGACTGGACTTATTTGTCGTTGATGTTAAACGTAGCGCAGGAAAAAGCAAGCAATTGCGAGAGGAGCACGTAGAGCAGAGAGAGTATTTCGGAAAGGCGCGTTTGAAACAAAAATCTATGCCACAAATATAGCTCATGAAAGATAGCATGTTGTAATGAATACAAAATGGGGGGCGCAAGTTATGAACACCAATTAACTGAGAAGCTTCGTGTACTACAGTTTACAATTTGAAATTTTATTTTATATATTACACTGTTCATTGAGATACAAAATGTTACATCACAGTCAAAAAAAAGTTTACATGTTATTGACTAAAATTACAAAAAATCACAGAATTTTACAACAAATTAATAACAAAAGTCATGACTAGAAACAAATTTACAATTGAAGCAAATAAAATACTAATTGGAATAGTTGAGAACGCGAACTCTTCCGTTGAGATCGATGACGGCCAAGTATCCAGGTAGTCCAGGGTAGAGTGAGACGTCAGTGGGCTGCACGAATGGAACTCCGTGGAGAAATCCTTCGACTTCGGTTCCATCCTTCCGGAATTTCCTGAGAGATTGGTTGCGCTGGTCGCAGATGAAGAGGTTCCCATCAGAGTCCACATCAAGTCCAGAAGGGCGGTTGAAGCTCCGGTTGTATTGAGTCAGAAGAAGTTTTCCAAACGTCCTTCCAATGAGATCCAGCTTAAAGATGCAGCGATGGTTGAAAGTCTGAGATGTACAAAACGTCTCCTAAAATACAATCCAAAATATATTTCCATTAACAAAGCTGTAATATTAGCAAACAACAAATTTATTTGAATAAAAAAATCATAATAATGTAAGTTAAACAATTACCTGATGGATCGAAAGCGAGTCCTCTTGGTTGGTGTTTAGCTGGGTGCTTCCTTCCAGTTGTAGTTGGGTTATGGTCTTCTTCTAGAGATGAAAAGGCATCAAAGTGGTCCAGGTAGAGTCCTTCCTTGAAGAATTGCACCCTGGCGTTCGGCTGTCAGCGAACGGCGACGAGAGAGCGTCCTTCCTTGTTGAGTATCGCGATGCCCCATGGAAAGTTGAAGCGTCCAGGATCTGACCCCCGTGATCCAAATCTGAAGAGAAATTGTCCGGATGTGGCGTTGAAGACTTGAACTCTGTGGTTGTCCTTGTCCGTGATGTACAGTCGCTCATTTTCCGCATCATATGCAAGTCCAGTTGGTCGGTTGAAGTTTCCAGGTTGAGATCCAGGTCCTCCGAGTTGAGATTGAAACGAGCCATCAGGTCCAAGAATGAGCACCACGTTGTATTCCCGGTCAGCAACATAGATCTGCAAAGAAAAACGCAATTCAATGGTTAAAGGTTATAGAAAGGTCTCCAACGCTATCAAACTATATAGCAACTGCGTACCTGCTCAGTTTTGGTGTTGACGGCGATTCCATAAGGCTTCCGTATAAACATCGTCCTTGGAGTAGCTGCAGCAGGCCCGAATTCCCGATCGAATGGATGATGAGGTTGTCGTTAGGTCCGATGGTCTCCACATCTACGCTCACAACCGTCCTAGCTCTTTGGTTCTTCGGGTTTCCTGAAAAATTAGACAAAGAAAAGTTGGAATTAGACACTATTGACTGGTTTACCTTCACATCCGTGGCATTTTGAATAGCTGGGTTGTTTTTCCAAATGTTGTTGAGTAGGCTGCAGCAATGGTCCAAATCAGTGGTAGTGGCATCCTGGAAGTCCTAGAGGTTGTACTGTCCGAGTCTGCGCAGAATCCAGAGTTTGATGAGCCATCCTTGCTTTCGGAAGTGACACCGGAAGAAGTGATCCCTGAAAGAAAAGATAATGAAATCATTATTAATGAACAATAAAAATCACTCTGATGCTCCTTCAGTATATATTTCAGACATCTTCTAGTTTAAACCTACCGTATAAGGAAGACGTCGGAGTTGTTCCTGAACGATGGCCTGGTCTTCGTCCATCAATGCAACTAAGAAGGATGTGGCTTCCATCTTGAGAGTTCCAGTGGTCCAAGTTGAGCAGTAGAAGTATCCAAATGGCTTAGAGTTGAATCCAGGAGAGCAGAGTGTTGTTTATCCCGAGAAGGTCCAAAGAAAACTGTTGATTAGAAGCTCTTTGTTGCCCCTTTTTATACCAGGCCAGCCTCATTTACCAATACAATTTTTCATCACGTACTCCACTTCCACCGAAAATTTATTGGTGCATTATTGTCCAAGGTAAGTACAGGAAAGTCCCTGCAAAAAAGATATAGCGAAGAACAAGTAAATCGAAGAAACCACGAAGCATTAGCTAGTGAAGTCAAATAGCAGTTAAATGCTATGTCTGCTGCCGTTACCTTCAGGTACTCGCCTGTGAAAAAGGATTAAGGTAGCTGAGCTCGCTCGCTCTGGTTTTGTACTGAACACAGTTTTAATCCTTTTTAGGTACCTTGTACACTGCAAAATGCACATGTATGCACTTTAATATTTTTAAATTTGAAAAGTTTAACAATATGTTTATTATGACTTCTTAACCTGATCGTAGATTCGATAGAACCAAAAATCTAAATAAATATATACACTGAAAAACATGCTCAGTTCTTTGTAAATCTACTTTATTCCAAAATTAAACTCCACCTCACACCCAACTACATCATGCACTCACAAATAAATATATAAAAGGTTCATTTACAAAATGAAGTATCAGCATAATATTTAACAAACAAAAGAAAACCAGTCAATGATATTAGGTATCTTGATAAAAACAAAGATTTCAGTCATTTCACATCATATCCGAGTCTTTCTTGACACAGAGCCCTGCTATCATCCTGTTCATGACCATTTCCACTCGGTCTTCATACAGTCGGAGATTTTTCCCTTCGACATTTGCTTTCACGGTGTTTTTGAAAAATTCCTGAATGGGTTTCACCTCGAAGGGACTCTTATCAGTTACTGAATTCGCCTGGAGTTCAACAAACACAATTTCGAAATCAGCTTAAATTCAAAACATCATTGGCTAGATTAGCTGGTCATGGTTATTCAAGACTTCTTACCCGAATTCCAAGCATCATGGTTGCAGCATTTCTGATCAGCTCCAGAATCTTTGGATTCTTCACCCCAGGAACTCCAGGAGCAGTCTTGTTGTCATTGAAATTAGAGACCATCATGCTTGCGTCCTGACGACAGCGTTCCAGCACCTGTTCCGAGTTAATCATCTTGGATGCCTGGGCGTTGGTAGCGCCTGCTGTTGCAGTGGAATGCTGAGAATCACTCGAAATCTCGACGCAATATGCTTGAACACCGGCCATATACTTGCCAATCACCTTGTTCAACTCCCCCATGTCGCGGACACAGCGGGCATACTCGAGCTTGAAAGCTTGGTTGTACGGTTTACCGTAAGAAGTCATCTTTTCCGCCTCCACATTGAGTTCCCTCAGCTCTTTTTGATCCTCTTCTTTTCAACAGTTTTGAGAGCTGCACGATCATATCCAGAAGGCGAATGGGAAAGCCGCCCAACATAGCCGTGGGATCGAATTGAGACTCTGGAAACCCTTCCGGTTTAAGAGCAAGCAAGGCCGGGTTTTGGAACTTGAAGTTGCCCACTGTCAGCTTTTCTCCGACGAGGCGGCGAGGGATTTTGAGAGCAAAGGATGAGGTGGACACCGTTTCCACAGGTTCGTTGGAAGACACCTCAAAGTCCCGGACAGAGTGAACTCCAACCCCGGATCGTTGGAAAGAGATCCTGTAGGTAGAGTTGGATGTGTCTACGCCTTCAATCCTTCCTTCAAAGAGACCGTCTTGGGGGATTCTGAGGCGGGCAGTGACCTTCGTTCCGATGACGAGCTGGAGAGGGATCTCGTCGGAAGCTCCTTCTGGTTGAAATCACTCAATTTCCGCTGCTGGATTTCCCGAATCTTCTGTCGTTTCAGGTGAAGCTCTAAACGCTCTTCGGTGAGGAAGGCAGAAGAACAACGGCGAGGCTTTCCCATGATACGACGGATGGTGGTCCACTGAATACGAGTTAGTTTTCGGGTCTTCAGAGCGGGAAAGGACTCCCGGAGACACATCTGAAAATCATTTTCAGCTTTGAAGAGCACCCTAGACGAAAAAAAGGAAACGTGAAATAACAAATCTTATTTTTCAATTTAGAAAGTAGAATTTCAGTTTAGCCCGACTTACTGATCGATGGTGCTGTAGAACCACTCGTAGCAAACCCACTTGTGGGATTTCGGCAGCTTGAGAAAGTTCCTGACGCGGTGGCTCAAATCCATGAGTCCTCCATGACGCTGATTGTAATTCTCAGCAATCAACTCCTGTTGTTGAACCGCATTCAGAATAGGAAGCTGAAGTGGATTATAAGTAAGAGTCGGAGTTGACCGGCGAGCATAAATCGAGCAGCTCCAGAAGCCCGCTGAGGTGGAGGTGCGGGTGCAGGGCTAATGCTGGCGGTGGTGGAGTTGGAATTACTTCAGGTTTCTTTTCAATACCCGCACCACTGGTTTTGGAGGGGTTGCTGGAGTTACATTCTGTTTAAATCGAGCTGGACAACTTCGTTTGGCAACCTGCTGCTGCTTCGATTTTAGAGGAGGATTCATGACTACAATCTCAACCGTTTGTTGTTGTGGCTGGGTTGCAACTGCTTTCTTGGCGGTGGAAGAGGTTCTCCGGCGATCCACCTTCTCCATGTCAGCAGCACTCAGCTCAAACTTCTCTTCTTCATCATTATCCCATTCCTTGGCGGATCTAGCTTGTTCAGCCATTTTGGACCAGCGGTCCTCTTTCAACACCAAAATTTGGGCCTTTGCAGCAGGAACCGTCGGTTTTACTTTAATATCTCGAGCAGACGGTGGTGGTGGAGTAGCGAGTTTTCCACCCTCCGATAACCCTCGACCCCGTCCACGACCTCTGTTTTTCTCAGCTGTTCCCAAGGTCTCCGTTTTCACCTTTTTCCAGCAGAAGCCACAGTCGCTGTCTTGCTCCCTTTTGCTTGAGTGGTGACCATCTCTTCCCCATAATAAAATGAGTTACGCTTGCGCTGACGAACCGGCATCCCTCGTTTATTCAACACGAGCTCCTCCGATGATGTTGGAATGTCATCCGCCAAAATATACAAGTTATTCCGAGGAGACGAACGCGGAGTGGAAAAGGAAGTCGCGCTTATCTCATCTCGGCTCGCCCACTATCTTCATCATCTCCGGAAGACGAAGCAGCAGTCGAAGCAGAATAGCGAGTTCTTGGCTTTCCAGTCACTGGTCGACCTCGGCTCGATCTTCGTTCCATTTTCCTGACCTATTCAAAATGAAAACAAAAAAATCAATTCCAAACTAAGGTCGTCACGTCACAAGACAATAACTATTTTTGTTGTTTCAACAAGTGTGGACAAACCAGACATCCAAATTACCTTTTCAGCCTTGAAGATAACGAATATGATCAAAAAGAGGACTAAATTAGGTTTATAAAAACAGTTTTCCTAAAACTTAAAAAGGACTTTGAAGTGAAGTTGGTTGATTTTGATCATTAGCAACTTAATTGATGCAGAAAAGCAACTCTCGCAACGAGTTTAAGGCGTTCAAGTCCCGTTTCAAAATTGCCACTAAATTCAAGGGGCATTCTGATAAACGCTTGCGATGGCGTAGACAAAGGAACCTCGGCGTACCTATTTTGGAAAACGTAGACGTATGATTAGATTGGACGATACAATTTTGCCTTCAGTTAAACGTTACTAATTTAGGTCAATTTCCTGACCCTCAAGTGTACTTCATTAGTGCATGTACGTAGCAATTGCTAGACCCAGAAGTTTTACAGAACGACAATAAAAGACGAAATTATAATGTGTGGTTTACTTGTATCTACTTCCTTATTAAACGAGGTAAATCATGGAGAAAGTTGGATTGCGTAATAATCACGCACTACCATATGTTTGCTGTAGCCTCGATAGTTCAATGTCTTTAATAATGGGGAAGTGTATAAAACACGAAAATCGGAAAACATTTTTCAGTGAAAGTGTCTGGAAGCTTCTATGTAATCAGGTAAATACTACCTGTCAGTGATTGAGTAGATAAAAGGGGAATTCAAACGTGTTTACGAGCATTACTACCTGCTACATCACAATTCTGCTTGCCTTTACACACAATTTACAGGAAGAAAGCAGTCACAAAAATTGTTGGATAACTGGAAAACAAAAAATAAAATTTTACAGCAAAAATGAAGTCATTCATATTATGGTTAGGCTTTGTTTGTTCCACCTCAGGACTTTTCCCCCATCAAACCTCCTGTTTGCCCAAAATGTTTCCCCATTTTAATGTAAAATGGGAACAGTACGTCATTCACTTTTACGAAACAAGTGATTGCTTACTCCCGGGCGAATCGTTGCTCACAAGAGTTACTACGATTCAGAATAGTAGTAGACTGGAGAGAGCTTACTACCGTTATTCCAACACATTTGATATCGTGATTAGTCCATTGTGGAACGAGGAATCTGATTACATTAAAAAGAAACGAATTAATAGAACTGTTCAAAAGTTCTCTGAGATATTAGTTCCATCAATGTCCATTTTTTTGTTTATTACCCCGAAAATTTTAAAGCTAAAATTACAAGATATGACAAAGCTTTCTCTATTTCCTGCCCTCAAAATCATTGTTACGTTACCATCTAGTAAATTTGGTGAAATTTCAATCCAAGTAATTGGAATTGGAACACAACAAAAACTTCTTTCCAAAGATGTTCACAACGATCCCCGCTCAGTACATCGCTCTCTATTCTGGGATACTCACGCCAAAGTTATTCACGGCTTCCCAAGTGACTATTTCAACCTACTGAGGGTAAGCTCTAAAAGGCAAAAACTGTTGTGCTTGGAATTTGGAAGTTTGGACCCACGTTGCAGAGCTGACATCATGTTGCTTTTCGTTTTCACAAAAGTACACAACGCATCCATTCAATTACATCCGAAATCCCCTAAAAACCTGGTAAAATATCGTGGTGAGGAATATATTACATCGTCAGATCATTTTAAAACGTTTCCTATGCCTCTGTCTCAAGTTGTTCATTTGAGCTTTGAAACATTTGATTCGGATACAATTCATTACTGCCAAAGAGGGTTTCAAGCGGAGAAAGCTAGTTTACTGAGTTTTACTGCTTGGCTAAAGCCATTTCAAATTGAGGTCTGGGTCTGCATGTTAGCTCTAGCAACTTATGGAATAGTTTGCTCTTTGAAATATCGTCAAATTACGAATATTGTTTGGTGAAGTTGTTGAAACACATTTCCAGTGTTTTTGGGCATGGAACATTAGTAGCAAGAAAGTTTTCCTATTTCGTCATAATTTGTGGGATATCAGCCATCTTTGGAATATACGGAAACGGATTAACCAGCATTGCAACAGTTTTGCTGCCACCAACAGGACATAAAAGTTTGAAGGAGTTGCTAGACGCCAACTATAAATTAATAACGGTTGCAAAACAGCAGAAAACATGGTGGTCTACAAATGACGCGTATGTCGATGATTTCAGACGTCTTGGTTTGATGAGCTACTTCAACACAGCTTTCCACGTCTTGAAACAAATTAAAGGAGACAACCTCGTGTTGCGTAGGGTCGCTGCAGAGAAAGGGGGCAGTCGCTTGGCCATGCTTAAATCTACAGTAATGTCCAAATTTTATACGCCGTATTCAGTCGCTTTCATTAGACGACGAACAGGTGACGATTCGGTTACTTGTTTTACGCTGGATCAAACGCTAAGGCATGAGCAGTACTTTTGGAATATTAAAACTGAAAATGTGTACTGGATGCAGCTCACTTTGCAGCGAATTGTTGCATCAGGGCTGTACTACAAATGGGATGAATGGTCTAGTTGGACTCGCCTCTTGAGAAGGAATATATTGGGCTTACAGGAAAAACTCAACAAACTCCCAATTACATTGATATGGAGAAATTTTTGTGTATCGGGGTGATTTTTGTAGCTTTGATGGGAGTTTGTCTGGTGGTATTTTTAGTGGAAATGTGGGTTAGTTTAAAATCAGTTTGCTGGCAATTTTTACAAGCTAGCGCTGATAGAGTTAGAGCTTGCAATGTTGGGTTAATAATGTTTAAAGATTTTTTAAAATGGCTAGGGTTAGTAATCTCTGAGAAAAGGAAGTTTTGCCCGAGAAAGCGAACGCGGAAACGGGCTGCTTTCACGTCTATTGTGCATACAATCAGCATTAAATATGAATAAATTTAATAGCCAATACAGTGTAATTCTGCAAAGTACTTTATTTATAGGCAAAATTACAACATTGCATTCTAGTAGAAGCCTTATATGGTTCTATAAACTGGTAAAATGTGAGACATTAAATTTTTTAAATTTTATCACGCAGAGCAATAAACGAGTGCTTTGGGGCATCAAAATATTTACTTAAGTCATTTATACACAATTTTTGTAGCAAGATAGTAGGATCCCATAATAATTGTCAGATGTATCATAATTAAAATGATTGAACGGTGTGGTGTAGTGTTTATTAAAGTTAAGGGTTCAAGTACGTGTTAAATATATTAGATTCTTTTGCACGTGCCATACAGCACATAATTATAAAAAGAAATACCTAATGCAATTCTGTATTATAGGTTTGAAACGCTGCTTTTGAGAAAAGACATTTTATACAGGGGCTCAGGCACATATTTATGAAAATTATTGCCTACTGTCAACTGTCTGGCTTGCTCAGGTTTCTCCAGTGGAAAGCTTGCTTATAAAACTACATCCATTTTCAGATCAATAATAAGTTTTAATAATTAGTTAAACTCAGGTTCGTGAGGTGAGTATCTATTTAAAAGACGATTTTTGCAATTCGTTTCATATGCTATGGTTTAGATGTAAATGATAGAAATGACAGACGGTAAGGTGATGCAAGTAGCAATTATTATATGTTCTCTTTTTAGGTAAGATTTTGTTAGCGGAACGCGTGCTCAAAGTTTTTAACGTTGAATTCTGTTCAATATAAAGGTTTTTTTTATATCTACGCATATCGTGAAATTTTTAAGAAAATATAGAGAATAGAAAAGCAAGAACAAATTATTTTGAAAAAGTGCTGCATTATATTGATCGTTAACAGCTTGTAAAAAATAAAAGCTTCATATTTTATAATGAATTTCATGAATTGCAATATGAATTAAGGCTATTGGTTGGTTGATTGACTGGTTTTATTGAATGTAGAATTAAATAAAAGTCTGCACAAAGCTTTCTGAAACTGCTTTCACTCTAGATCTAATGTCACAATGCTCTAAAAACTATTTGCTTCACAAATTTTGCTGTAAATTCCATGAGGGTCATTGAAAAAGTACTCAAAGTGTTGTTAGTTTGCAACATACACGTTTATCAATATGATTATAAGAGATTTGGCTAACGTAAGTATTTACGTGTAATTTTTACGATAAATATCCATGCATATATGTGTAAAGGTGTTTCGGATCAATATTTCATCCGAACTATGTAGTTATACTATCGTGCTTCTTTAATCCTTCCCGTATAGGCCCAGGATACAATAAATTCAACGAATTTTACGCATTGTCTCAGCAGCTCTCACCGAAATCCTTTTTGTTTCAATGAACGTTCGCTCCAGCTTCATTTTTAAAGCGAGAGCGACAAGGAACTCAATTCCTTTTACAACCTCGTAATATACTCCAATCGCAAATGTGACCCTGAATGCTAAGTCAATCCCTGGGGTGAAATCCGTCATTCTTGTCAAGCCCAGGAATTCTCTCTTGTTCCACACATATGCGTAGAAGCCGTTTCGAATTATGATGCATGCCAAAGCAAGAGAAGCCAGGAAGAATATTCCTTTCGCACCGGATTTTTCTGGAAATAATTTTACTTTTGAATTGAAAATACCTTAATTTTATGTGACTTGCCTTCGACAGAATTTGATCCAGACCAAGTGCCATTAGTATATCCGTTCCACAGATTGCAAATGCGATGCCCATGCATCCAATCATGATTTCACCTTTGAAAACAAAAGCAGTTATAAATATGCTAAACCTGTTGTCAGCAGAAATGCAGACAATCCCTTACGATTCCTGTAGTAATCAACCCGGATGTAAGTTCCAGCTATGATTTCCTCTTTCAACTTATGCACCTGAACGGTTGACAATCCACAAAAGACTCCAACCAAAACAGTGGACACCAGCATTGCCCGAAACTGTAATACAAAAGCAATTTGGAATGTTTTAATCCTTTCATAAAATGAAAATGTTGCTATATATTATTCGCTTACAATATCCAGTGTGAGTAAAGATTTCAGTATCGTCGGCATTGTCAAAGAACAACGCAGAGTGTCAATGTGAATCTCCATTATGCAAATAAAGCAATTTTGTCTTGTTGTATATTACCAAACCCCTGCGGATATAGTATTATTTGCAACTAAAATATTTGATGTGGTCACCGCACAAATGCATGGAAAATACTGACACGTAGATTTTAATTTCTGTCACTCAGCATGTTAAAGTGCTGACAGAACAAATTATTGAAGAATTTTAGATGATGTTATAATCATTAAAAAAATAGAAGTTAAAATTAAAAGTACAATAAAACATATAATGGTATTTTGCTGAAGCTTCAAGTGACATTCTTTGTTCTCATTTATGCGCATTTCTTTCCGCATTCAGTGAAACAATTATTATTTGCTATTATCAAAAAGCTATTAAGGGGGCTTCAGCCAAACGTTCTATGTTCTAATCAAAGAATGACACCGAAAGGGAAAATTTTTTCTTCACATTTAATCATAAACCACTTGATAAGTTGAAAACTGCTCACAACAAAAAATAGTTAAACAAATGCTTTCTAAAAATTAATACAAAAGCAGCTCAAATACATTGTATACCTCGAATTTATGAACGTCTTTTCCTTCTTTAAATATATTGCAGCAAATAGTATGACTTAAATAAATATGTTAAGTTGAAAACGGCCCTTTATTTTCTGAATATATTAATGTTTGTAGAGAATGAGCAATTGTCTATCCGAATGTAAGACTTTATATCTGAAACTATCATTTCCAGTTTGTGGCTGAAAAGAATTTGCAACAGTGGTTTGGCTTTGAGGAATACCTGCATGTAAAATGGCTCGCGGACCGTGTTGTGGTCTAAGTTTGGAGCGAGGATCTCAATTCTTTGCTATTTTTGATATTGTAAAATATTCATTTTATCTGTATATGCATTTTAGATCATACAAATTTTTTTATCGTAAATTGATTTCCCTTGAATCAGATTTCAGGACTTGTAGCATTCCTCAGTTTCTCTTACATTTTTATAAAGGAGAACCAACAGGAAGTAATATTAACGCTCAATCTAGTAATACGAATTAAGCAAGATTTCTGATTTTCATTTCTATCTCGTCTGTAGCATTTTTCATTCATCTGCCAACATTCCGCGAGAAGTTGTGATTACCGTCATATTTTGTGGGGTTTTCAATTCTTTCACGGCCTTATATTATACTTCGTTGCTGGATTTGTAAGCATATGTGTATTCTATTCTTCAATTATTGATTATTTTGAAGTCAAAGCATAAAATTGCATACACGTTTATTTTACGTTTTTAGAGAACAAGTCGGCTGTTTCATTTGGTTGGCTATTTGGTTTCCTTTTGCATTAATGATTTTGAATCCCATCAAAATCTACGAGTCCGTTGTGGTATACCAACTTGCTGAGGAAATCAAGAAAGAAAGAATGAACAAAGTGTGGACTTCTGTGGATGGATGTTCTTGAAATGGGACTTGGAAAGCTATGATTATGATGCTCTTCAAAGGAAAAAGTGTGCAATTTACGACTAAAAATTCTTCAAGATAATCAATCAAAATTCATTCTTTTGTTTGTTCCAACTGATGGAATACTATTACGTTGAAGCTATTCATGGTTATGTAATGTCATGTCAAAATATGTTTCCAAACAATAACCATTAACTTTTATAAAATGTATATCGAGAATTTGTAAGTCTCTTTTTGCCCAGTCGCAACATAACTTGCAGGTGTAATCCATTACATTTCAAAACATGAATAAATTAAATAGAAATAATAAGCTTACAACGTTTGATATAGAAAACCAATACCATGTTAATTTTATCTTCTAAATCTACCCATATGCATCTAATCCATTGCAACAGTTTACAGAATTTTTTTAATACGGAAACCGTTCATTTACACTGTTTATTGTAGCTTGCTAAAGTGAAATATCGAATATACATTAATATAAACACAATATAAAAATCAATGCTGGATATAAATTAATAATATAATATTAATAAAAATATACTGCTGCTCATACAAAAGAAATTTCACGTATTAGTAATTAGCATTTCATTGTTAATCGTAGCAGGTAGCTAACAAAGAAGGGATTAGGGAACGAGCGAGCGAACTCTCTTCGGAGTGCAGCTTATCAGCTACACTAATCCTTTTGCTCGCTCAAGTACCCCTGCCTCCCTATGTACATGGTTAGCTCTAGCACTGTGTGTGTCGTGGGTACTTTGTTAATAAACGTGATATTAAATATTTTCAAAACTGCATGTGAAATGTCACCTCAGATTTACATCTAATTGCTTTCGGTTGGTGTACGTGATGAAAAAGCATTGATTAAATGGACCAGCAGGAGTATAAAAAGGGCCCCTCTGTCCATACAAACCAACAGACTTTCTTGGACCTTCTTGGAGTTAACTTGTCTCTCAACTGCTCTCTGGATTCAACTTCAAAATACCTGGACTCTGCTCGGATTCAACACATTTCAAAACTAAACTACGCAACACAACTCTCATCGTTTGGACCTCCACTGAAGAAGGAAGACTCAACTCTGCCAACAACTCAAAACCAACCTACACAGCTATGGATTCTGCTCAGGACACCGCCTCTCAATCAGACCAACTTCCATCTCACCTGGTAAGTAAATTTGAGGTCCACGGCTACTTGAAGCGAAACTGTAAGCCATTTTTTGATATTGATAATTGATAGTCAACTAATGTTTATTTTTTTTGCAGGAGTTTCAGCCTTCTTCCTTGGAAGCCAGCAGCAACTCGTCATCTTCTGGATTTTGCGGAAGCCCGACATCCACTCCGCGATTGGACTCGGACAACACAACCTCTTGGCCTTCCAACTTACCAGCACTGCGGACTTGGACCACTGCTGCAGCCTCTCACCAACATTTGGACCTATTCGCCACAAGCTTCTCAAATTGACACGGATGTAAAGAGCAACACAAACCAAGCGAGTACTAATTCTAATTTCTTTTTCTCTGGGTTTTCAGGAAGCCAGACGAACCACAAAGCCAGGACAGTTGTGACCGTGGACGTGGAACAAATTCGACCAGACGACACGCCACATCATCCTTTCGACCGGGAATTCGGATCGCCTTCTGCTGTTCCAAGGACGATGTATACTCGGAAGCCTTACGGAATCGCTGTAAACTCCAAAACTGAACAGGTATTTAATCAACTTTTCCTTTGATTGCCATATATTCCAAACTTTCACTGATTTTAACATTATGTTTATTTAATTATTTCTTCATTTACAGATCTATGTTGCGGACCGGGAGTACAACGTGGTGCTCATTCTTGGACCTGATGGCTCGTTTCAATCTCAACTGGGCGGACCTGGATCTCAACCTGGTAATTTCAACCGACCAACTGGACTTGCATTTGATGCGGAAAGTGACCGACTGTACATCACGGACAAGGACAACCACCGAGTTCAGGTCTTCAACGCCACATCCGGACAGTTTCTCTTCACCTTTGGATCTGAAGGAAAGTACCCTGGACAACTCCATTATCCATGGGGCATCGCGATACTCAACAAGGAAGGACGCTCTCTCGTCGCCATCGCTGACAGCCGCAACGCTCGGTCCAATTCTTTACCAAGGAAGGACTCTACCTGGACCACTTTGACGCCTTTTCATCGCTGAAGAAGACCATAACCCAACTACAACTGGAAGGAAGCACCCAGCTAAACATCAACCAAGAGGACTAGCTTTTGACCCATCAGGTAGTTGTTTTACTTAAATTATTATGCTTTCTTTTTTGGATCATCTTGTCATTTACAAGTTGAACAACTTCTTTAATGGAAATATAATGGATTGTATTTTAGGGACGTTTTGTACATCTCGGACTTCAACCATCACTGCATCTTTAAGCTGGACCTCATTGGAAGGACGTTTGGAAAACTTCTTCTGACTCAATACAACCGGAGCTTCAACCGACCTTGTGGACTTGATGTGGACTCTGAAGGGAACCTCTTCGTCTGCGACCAGCGCAACCAATCTCTCAGGAAATTCCGGAAGGATGGAACTGAACTGGAAGGATTTCTGAAAGGAGTTACATTTGAGCTGCCAATGGACATCTCACTCTACCCTGGACTACCTGGATACCTCGCCGTCATTGATCTCAACGGAAGAATTCGCGTTATTAACTATTCCAATTAGTATTTTCTTTCAATTTGTAAATATGTTTCTTGTCATGACATTTGTTAGATTTTTAATGTAAAATGCTGTGACATAAAACATGTACCATATTTACTTCTTACTTTTTGACTGTGATGTATCATTTTTTAATTTCCTTGACCGATGTAATACAAATTTATGAAACTGAATCAATTGTTTTTGGCATACTTAATTTCAACGCATAATTTTCGGCACCCAAAATTTACTTGCATGGAAAAATGTAAAATAAATCCTACCTGATCAGTGATAACCTAATTTAAATGAAGCATTCATAAATTGGTTAAACCAAAATTGGTGCAGAGGTATAGAAAAATCCCTACATCCGCTATAAAAATGGATGATCAAATATTTATGGAAGGGTAAGGAATTTGAAATCGTACACAGTAGAGAGCATTATGCTACGATTTCCTTCAAGTATATGCATGCACACGAGAAAGATAAGCTGTCAGCTTAGCTGCTCTTCCTTGGCTTTCACAAATCTCTTCTATAGTAGGTACCTGTGCGGTTACTGCATCTATATGAATTTCCAATTTAAAAATATAGACTTACAAACTTATAATTTTGATTAAGACTTGTCTTCATGCTACCTGCAAAATATTTAACTTATTTGTTGTTTTGTTATTTATCTCTTAAACCTCCACCTTTTAAGTTCGATGCATATCTAAAATAGTATATGTGTTTAAAATACAAAAAGCATGTTATTCCAACTTTAGTATTCATTCATTATCCAAAATCCTAACGAGCGTTTCCCCAAAAAGAATATTTCATTAACAGGAATCGATTTAATAAAAAGAAATATTGTCATATTAAAATAATGGTGGTTGGAAAATCCGTTCCAGGCAGTGCTCCATTACTTCGCCTGCTCTGCAAAGCTCTGCAATGGGACAGTGAGAGCAGTTCCAGATCTAATAACAGTAATAACAGAACACAATCATAAATTAAGGGAATTCGGCAATATATGTACTGTAAATCTTAATCAGAAAATTGTGCAGATTTGGCTTACTCTTTAATTAATTCTGAAATACGCTTCACGACAGTTTCCTTCCCCAAGTCGGAATGGAACATGTAGTCACTATTACAAAGCCGGATCGCTTCCTTCTCAAGAACCTTCAAAAATTCAAGCTCTCGTCCAGCCACTGCCCTCAAATTGTTCTTGGTCTTGTCCGAAATCTTTCGGGTTTTCAACCAGTGTCGGACGGCACATAGAAACGGATAAGGTATTATGACATCTTCTCCTGACTGATCATTCCCAACTGCTTTCCCGTCTCCATCGTTCCATTTCATCATCATTGACATGCTTTCAGCTATGCGGTATTGAGAGTTTGTTTTAACTCACAATAATACCTCTATATTTAATCATTATGTTACAAAATACCTGTAAGAATGAGGAAATTCTTGGCAACCGCGTCTGTGCTAACACCTTTTGGTTTTGTCAATTGTTGGTTGTAACGAAGGTCTCTATTGCATTGTGCATAAATCGTAGGTTCAGAACTCATCCTGGATGCAGTATTTGGGATTTGAGAAACGTCTCCTGCTGCTTCCGGCCAAGATGAGGAATACATTGTGGTGATTGTAATTCCAAACTTGAGTGTGTCTGCTTGCTCCAACAGATAACTCCACTTCCATCCACCATGACCTCGAGAATCTGTTGATGATGGCGTTGGAGAGCGGACGGCATACTTCAGAAAATATCTTTCAATCACAGTCCCTTGACGGTCCTGCTCTGACTTAATTACTACAGCGGTCTCTGAATATAATTAAAATGATTAAAAGCAACAGCGGAAGGGAATTCCTTTTCATAATACTTTTGATTGATTCTGAACTAACCGGGCATTTGATTGTAGTAAATCCAAAGTGCTCCTGTTAAGCAATCCACTTTCACCCTCAAGTTCAATCCTTTCTTGCTGCTTTCTTCATTGCCATCCAGAACGGCAACGCACAAGGACAAATAGCGAAATCGGTAGTCATTCGTTGTAACTTCCTCCGACTTTGTCAAAATAGAAACGAAGTAGAATTTTCTTCCTGTCCCGTCTCAATCTCTACCATACATCTGGCTTCACTGATTAAGTTCTCAAGGTCGTACAGCGAATCTACGTTTTCCAACACCCAAACTGCTCTTTTCTGACTGAGTCTTACCTACAAATAAACGCAAAACAAACATACTAATCAATATCAGCCGTGACTTAAACATTAAAATCAAAAGATTTTGAAACACACCGTTTCCGATCTTGTGATGTCACATTGGCTGAAGTCGAAATTAAGTTCCTCGTCTTCCTCCCCGGCCGAGGAAACCCCCATCTCATTGTCACTAGTTTGAAGTTTCTGTTCCCCATTATTTATCTCGATTGATCCGGTTAGCTTCTTAGCTCCTGATTGTCTCAGGCACAATAAAATATTTGTTGTTGGAGAATGTTCCTATCACTTTACACTCCTCTTTCGTTTACTCGTCGACAAATATTGAAGAATTGAGCGTTATAGCCCAAACATCAATCTGAATAGAGAGTAATATGGAAATTGTCACAATACCCCATAAAGCAATAAAATTCTGTTTATTCTGATGAATATGCTTATAATTGTTTTGCAATAACCAATTCATAGAAACCAGTTATAAAAATATTCATAATGAAGATTGTCAACTTTCACCCTTACGTTATTAACACAGTGTGACCAAAAGTGTAAGTATCAGAAAGGTACTGTCAAAGTGTCAAAGAACGATGGACATCAATTTGATGCTAGATTATGCAGAGAAAGCTTTGTAAGGAAAAAGACGATACATCCTACATTTTACTTTAATTTTTAATTGTAATACCTTATCGAGTGGGAGCACTGAATATTTGTATTTGAAATTGAAAACAAACCCCCGAAGCAAGCTTCCCAGTGCAAAAACAGATCTCACATACTTTAGTTATAATTGTTTAGTGTATTGGAAATTGAAAAGAAAAACACCGTTGTCGATCTGACTAAAAATAGATCTACATTTAGAGACCTTGCTGATGAAATTTTAGAGCAGATTCAATCCCCGAATGAAGAGCCTATGCCACATCATCCCCGTGATTGCAGATAAGCTGAACCAAGTCACGAAATAGCTGACATGTTCATTCCTCAATGCAACTCGTGTTTGCCCAGGTACAGGAAAAGATTCGTTGCCAGTGTTTAAAGCTGAAGAATGCACGCCAACCAGAGAGTGCAAATCAAGCCAGATCTCCTCAGTCTTCAACGTCTCAGCGATCGCTGGAACGTCTCTGTTAATTAAACCATAGTTGAACTATTGCAGTTTCCTTTAAATCACTTTAATGAATTTATCGTTGATCTTGCCTAAAATGTAATAGATTCTCTCCTGGTCTGCTTTTGGTAATGAAAGGTGATCGTTGCTCCGTTTTCCTGACGATTCCAACAATTTCTGTAGGTTCTTGGAGATGATTGTACTTGGAAAAATTCCTGGATTCAACCCATCCTCTGTTTACCAAAATGGTTTCTCTGTAAAAACAGAAAAAAGGGGATTTTGAAAAAATAACTAAAGAGTAATAATGAAAACTGAACATTAAACTTACCCATTTCCTTCCACCTTGAACGGAGTAATGATATGATAGCCATTTCTAGTGGAACCTGAGGAGAACACACCTCGACTCATCTGTCTTCCAGATGTCCGTTGTTCCTCCGGACTCACCAGCGCTCTCGGACCAATCAGCACTTGATTAGAATAGTCGAATTCTCCTTTCACTTGAACCTTTCTGTACTCCAGTTTTTCAATTTCTGAAAGACTACAAAATTGTACTTTTATCAAATGTTTAAATAGGGATACGAAACGATAAAGTAATCGTGATAATTATTTGTTAGTTACTGCGCGGCAGTGGAACGGGATCTGCGCTAAAGTTGTTCTTCGTTTGTTCAAGTTACTTTTGATTCCTTTTAAATCATTGAATATCACATTACCCCCAATGGAATAATTTCTTAAATCTATCTAACATTCAACATCTACGACTAATCATCCGTCGTATTCCAGGAAGCTACCAATACGCTATTGTTGGAATTTAAATTCTACTCATCGTCATTTCTAATGCATTTTACTAACGCATAACAAACTAAATTAATTTTTCGAACAAAAACAACAAAAATCGGTTCGGAAATCCAAAGTTTTCATTCTGTCTCAGTCCCAATGCAACATTAATGAAATTAAATGCGAGAGTAATTAAAGATTAAGTACATCCAATTCGTTATGATGGTAAATATTATTATATTGTACTTGGCTCCGGATGCGTGGAGGAAGAAGAAATGGATTCTCATTTTCATTACATTTCAAAAGAAATATATTTAACTTTCTGAAATCAATATTGTTTTTGATTTTTAATCCGCCCACAAGTCCCTTGTACGGCGTACTCATTTTGATGTAGATATTTTACTGGAAATATTGAATATTTATTATACAAAAATAAAAACATTAACATCACAAATGAAAATTACCTGCATGAAATACATAATACAAATTTAAGGCTAACTTCAGAACGGAAATGTAGCTCATACAGTATTACTGATTGATATATTAATAATCACCGTTAAAATAACGTAGCAGGTACCTTAAAAACTAAGGGGATTAGTACGTTAACAAGTTAGGAAATGAGCGAGCGAGCTCTCGTCAGTATGCTGCGTGTAAGGTACCTTAATCCCTTTGCGCGCTCAAGTACCACTTCCGTACGCATAAGCTTAGCGTACTACTAATTCTTCGCTGATATCATCCGTACATCTTCCTTGTGTATTTAAATGCGATGGTAAAATATCAAATATCAAGGTACTTAAGTAAATCACGTTAAATTCCAGGCTTTGAAATAATATTCTCATATTAAGATTGCTTTCACCTAGTATAAGAGTATTATAATATGGTCTGGTGTACGTGATGATGAAAAGTGCATTGGTTAAATGGGCAGTCGGGGTATAAAAAGGGGCAGTTGACCCATACAAACCAACAGACTTTCTTGGACCTTCTCAGAGTTAACTTGTCTCTGCTCAACTGCTGCTGCAACTGGATTCTACTTTAACCCACCTGGACTCTGCTTCAACACATTTCAAAACCACGGAATACCACTGTCATCGTTTGGACTACTGCCATTATTTGAAGAAGGAAGGAAGACATTATTCAGCCAACCTCACTTACCATGGACTCTGTCACTCAATCAGATCAACTTCCATCTCACCTGGTAAGTAAATTTAAGGTCCACAGCTACTAGAAGCGAAGCTGTAAGCCATTTTTGTTGCTATTGATAATTGATAGTCAACTAATTTTTTCATGTTTTATTTTTTGCAGGAGTTTCAGCCTTCTTCCTCGGAAGCCAGCAGCAACTCATCATCTTCTGGATTTTGCGGGAGCCCGACATCCACTCCGCGATTGGACTCGACAACAACATCCTCCTGGCCTTCCAACTTACCAACGAAATACGGACTTGGACCATTGCTGCAGGCCTCCTCAACAACCATTTGGGCCTACTCGCCACAAGCGTCTCAAATTGACACGGATGTAAATAGCAACACAA